>WAAG01048195.1:250268-312554 GCA_013390105.1 Tichodroma muraria | reverse complement strand
ATATATATATATAAAATGTATTTTTTCCTATTATATATAATTTCCCCAATGTACATATATATTTTCCCGTTATATACATTTTTTTCCCGTTATATGTTTCTTTTTGCCCATTCTTTTTATACCGATATTTTCGTCACTCCCTTTTTATATACATATATTTAAATATATGCATGTTGGTTTTTTTTCCCCGATTAATTAAACACTAAACTGAGCCCATTTTACCGGCCCCCTCACCTCTCCCAGCCCGGATTCCCCGCTCTCCCTCACTCCAGGCTGGGCAAAGAGAGGGTGACGGGCAGTGTAGCTCTTAGGACGGGCTCATTTCCCTCAGGTTGGGCTCAAATCCCACCCGCCCTTAGGGTGCCCCTTTGGGAGCCAGCAGAGCGTTTGGGAGGGGACAGCACAGGGCTGGTTTGGGGTGCAGCGGGATTTCGGGAGGGTTTTAGCCCCAAATCCTTCTCTCTTAGCCTCTTTTAGGCTATCCCACTCTTGGGCCTCTTTTAGCCCCAAATCTCTCCTCTGGGAGACCAGATCCATCCTTTTTCTCCCGCTCCCCACAGATTACCAAGGTGACTACTACGGGCCGGGAGGCAACTATGACTTTTTCCCCCACGGGCCGCCCTCCCAAGCCCAGTCCCCGGCCGACTCCAGCTACCTTCAGAACTCAGGACCCGGCTCCACACCCCTGGGACCCTTGGAGCCCCCCCTAAGCGGACACCACTCCTCAGAAAACCAAAGGTACACGGATATGATCTCGCACCCCGACACCCCCAGCCCCGAGCCGGGGATGACCGGCTCTCTGCACCCCATCCCGGGGGAGGTCTTCAGCGGGGGGCCCAGCCCGCCCTTCTCCATGTCCAGCAATAGCGGCTACAGCGGGGCTCTCTCGCACCCCAACCCGGAGCTCAGCGAGGCGGCGGTGTGGTAGGCCCGGCCTGGGCACGCGTGTGCGTGTGTGCAGGGGGACACCCCCCCTGGTCCCCCCAGCCCACGCGTGTCCCCCCCCNTCCCGGCACCTTCCCCCGCGACCCTTTTGGGGGGCAATGAAGGTGCCCAGCCCTGCAGACCCCGCCGGCGTCGGGACCACCGCCTCTCGGACCAAAGCTGAACTCGCCTGGACACAGGTCCCACCGCCCCGGCGGCACCGGAGCAGGGGGGCTGCGGCAGGGCTCCCCCCTGCTAATTAGCATCCTTTTTAATTATCCCCTGCCACAGGAAGGGAGGGGGAATGGGGAATAGCAGGAACACACACACCCCTCCCCGCGGCCCCTCCCTGCCCTCATTTTTATTGTTCCCGTTTCACCCCCGAGGAGGAGGAGGAGGAGGAGGAGAGGGGTTTGGACCCGGTTTTTGGCGGTGGGGAGGAGGGGGCTGTGCGGGGACCAGGCCCGGGGCTGCCCCAGTGACTGGCTGAGACTGGGCTCCCACGTGGTGGAACAGACACCAGAAAGAGGCAGAAACAGGAAAAACACAACAACAGCAACAACAAAATAACCCCCAAACAAACGATAAACCCCAGAACTAAAACCAACCCAACCACAACAGCAGAAATTTCACCTGAGCCTCGATGCCGAGTCCCACCCCAACGATTCCCAGAGGCTCAGCCAATTTAAGGATGTATTATAGTTTTTGCTTCTAGTTTCTTTATTTTGTATAAAGGAGAAACAAATAAAGTATGTTTTTGTGTTTACTGATTATTTATTGTACTTTAGTCATCGGAGGCTCCGAATTTTTCTATTTTGAAGGCAGGGAGGGGATGGCACCGGGGAGGGGGGTGAGAGCATAGAAGAGAGGGGGGCAATAAAAGGAAGGAGAATGGAAAAGGAAAGAAAAAAAGTTGTTTTCTGAAAGCGTCGTGGGTTTCCTGTCCCCGCTGCCTCTTGCGGAGGCTGTTAGTGTGAATGGCTCTTGTTGTTCAATGTGAATAAAAAACCTTTTAGTTACCTACTGTTCGGTCACCTGGTCCCTTTCATTTTATTTTATTTTAATTTGTTTTGACACAAGCCCGTGAGAAATGCTGGCCGGGCTCCCCCACTGTCACCCAGCCCTGCGTGGGGTCTGGGGGAGCCACTCCCACCGCTCCCCTGGGTGAGTGATGTGCACCTGTACGAGGCGATGCCGCTGCGTTGCTGCATCCCCCAACCCCCGTTGCCCCAGCGCTCCCATTGCCCCCCAGTCCCACAGCTCTCTGGCACTGGGAAGGGGCACATCACCCAGCTCGGCCCCTTCCCCCACAGCAGACGGCACAACGCACAATTTCTTTCTCCTGGGGGGCACCCAAGACCCTCCCAGAGCAGCCCAGGGGCACCTGCAGCCCTGCTGGCAGAGCAGCCCCAAGGGGCAGCCTCGGGGGGACACCCCAAGTGGGGATTCAGCAATGCCACCAGCAGCTTTTGCCCCACCTTCCCTGGGCATACTGGTGGCAGGAGAGGAGGGGTCTCCTCCCCAGCACCCCAGCTCACTCCCCTTCTCCCTCCTGCTTTCTATCCCTTGAGATACAAAAATAAAAAGTCCCAGGCCAGGCTGCAGCTCTGAACTAATACTTAAAATGCAAAATCATGGCAGAGTTTTTCGTGCCCCCCCCCTCGCTCCTTGTCTTGCAGTAAAACGATATAAACAGAATAAATTACATTCCCTTGCTGGCTTACGAGAGTCCCTCTCTCCTGACCTGAATTTTAAGTCCTGGCTCGGTTGTAGCACGGAGCACCGATGATTTATGGAAAGCCAGCCACTTCTCTGCATATTTTCTCTGTTCAGCCAAGTGGTGGAATTTATCCTTCCTGTACCATTACTGGCATTAATAACGGGGTGGCCAACGAGCCAGGCCAAGCCCCAAGGGAGCCTTCAGCCAGGAGCTGGGGCCACCACAGACACTGGTGTCCCCTCACCCCCCAAGAAAAACACCTCCTCCCCTTTTCCCAAACGGGGAAACTGAGGCAGGAGCACAGCTGGCTGCTCCCCTGGGCTCCAGCACTTCCAGGTTGTCGGTGTTAGCAGGTAATGGGGACTTATAAAGACAGGGTGGTGTGCTGGTAAATAACCCACTCGCAGCATCATTTTGAGGAGTATAAAATGGTCAATCGCTGGGTGAACACTGATCACTATTATTATCATTATTATTAATTCAAAATCCAAGGCATAGAGCTGAGGGCTGTTTTTAGGCTGCTGGGACACCCCACCTCTGAGGCCTGGACAGAAGAGGCTGCAGGAGGGATTGGGGATGATGCTCCACGCTGCCACCTCCCAGGTCGGAGGATGGGACTCAGCGGGAGCAGCCGTCAAAGCAGGGAGGATCCCAAGGAGCGATCCCCTGGCACAGAGGAGCTCCGCAGCTCCGAGTTGGGTGCAGGAGCCAAACCCGGGGTTCCCCGTCACCCCAGAGGTCCCGGGAAGGCACCAGCTCTCAGGATTCCAGCCTGTCTCCAGCTGCAGAGTGCCCACAGGTCACCAGCTGGGGCCATGCCACCCCCTGGGGGTGTCCTCAGCCACCCTGCACCTCACATGCCTGCCAGGGACATCCAAAGCCCAGTGCCCCCAGCTGGCACCCAAAGGCCAAGTGCCCCCTCAGCAAGGCAAGGAGGGGGAAATCTCCCTGCTGAGTCACCCCAAACCCCACAGTCACGCCCGTGTCACCAACAGCAGTGCCCCTTCTGTGGGACCGTGCCGAGGAGTCACCACGGTGAGCTACTGACTCCCCTGACCCCCCCCTCCCCCCGAGGAGAATCACAGGGATAAATTCCTTTTTAAAAGCTGTTGGGCAAACACCAGTGCCGTTTGGGATTTTTTTTTTCTTTTCCTGACCTTCTTGCCTTTTTTTTTTTTCGGAAGGGGAAGGTCTGCAGAAGGTGGAAAGTAATCAGGTTTTGTACCTGGGATAAAAAATAGCTGGAGTAGGTTGGGCTGACTCCTTATAATTAATACTGTGCCTCGTAATAGGATTCTCCAGCCTTCGGTGCTCCCTGGAAACACCTTTTTACATACGATATTGCTCACGATGGAGTGGCAGAGTTTTGATTTATGGGGGTTTGGCCTCCATGAAGCACCTGGGGAGGTGGCCTGGCCGGTGGGAGGTACGGGGCCGAGGGGCTGAGGGCAGGGAGGGGTTTCTGGGGGGCTGGCAGCCAGGTCAGGGGAAAGGGCTTTGTGAGGGAATGTGGGTGAGCTGGTCCTGGGGCTGGCACCCTTCTGCTCCAAAAGGGAGGAGGATGAGAGGGGTTTGGGGACAGCAAAAGGCTTCTCTCCCTGCCTGACATCACAGGGCACAGGCTCGGCGGGGAAACCAGGTGGGGCGGGGGAGCGTCAGCAGGAACAAAACCCCGCATCACCCGGAATGGGAGGAAGGGGAAGGGAGAAATGTTGGGAGGATACAAAAAAAACCCCAGGAGGCGCCACAGCAAAGGGCTAAAAGCAAACACAGCGCTAAGGAGTGGAAATGTGGGAGAGCAGGAAAGCCTGGGGCAAAGGGAGAACGGCAAAAAGAGTGGGATGGGGGGGGGAAAAAAGGGATCTTAGGGGGTCTAGGATGGGGTATATCCCCCCACATAATAGAGTACCTCGGAGCCCACAGGGGATGTGAAACCCGGGCGGGGATCCCGGGGATAAATCACCGTAACAAGAGCGTTGTTCTCGTCTGGCCACAGCCAATGTTACAGGAACGGGAGAGGATTGTAATAATTAATAATCATTAGAATAATAATGCATAAAGACAGTAGCAAAGTAATTAGTCCGAGAGGGAGCGTTTGCTAATTGAGGTGGGGAGCTGCAGCCCAAACAGCCTGGGGAGGAGCAGGGGGAGGGAGGAGAGGGGGGCGGAGGGTTGTAGGGAGGATACCTGGCATGTCCCAGGGGAAAAGTGGGATGTGCGGACCCCCGTCCCGCCCTCAGCACAGGCACCACCCCGGCTCCATCCCTGCCTGCAGTGCGACCCCCGTGCCTCAGTTTCCCCATCCCTGCATGAGTGCTGTGCGCTGGAAAAGGCTGCGTGAGGAGCCCGGCCCCGCGCCCCCAGGCTTTATTTCAGTTCTTTGGGAAGGAAAGCAAGCGGAGTGCGCCTGCCGGACTCTGTCACAGCCCCTGCCCGGGCCGGGTGTCACTCCATCCCCAGCTGGCTCTTCAGGGCCCGCAGCTGGGCCGTGTGGACGTTGCTGCCTCCGCACACCACGAGCACCACGGAGCCCAGCGGGGCCCGCAGCCGCCCCTGGCTCTGCAGCCGCTGCAGCCGCCCCGAGTAGAGCACGGCCAGGGGGGCCCCGCACGCCGACTCCACCAGCATCCGCTCGTCATCTGCGGGGACCGGAGCAGCGGGACATGGGGCCGCCCGCAGAGCCAGAGTCCGCCCGGCACCCCGACCCCAGCGACCCCCCAGGGGCCGGCGGTGTCCCCGTCACCCCCGCTCACCCAGGAACTGCTCCACAGCCCGCACAGCCTCCGCGTCCTCCACCACCTGCGAGATCACCTGGCACTCCTGGGCACACTCCAGCGCCCGCGCCGCCACCGTCTTGGCTCCCAGGCACGTGGCCACGCTGGGACAGGAGGGGACAAGGCGGTCAAGGCGAGGACACCTCAGTGAGCCCTGCCAGCTCGCCGCATGCCTGGCTGCTCACCTGGTGATGTCGGGCAGGGTGACGAGCCGGCCGGCTTTGAGCGCCTCGTGGAAGCTGTGAGCTCCCTGGGTCTCGGCGGCGATGATGGGGACATCCTGCCAGCCCACCTGGTGCAGGCCGGCCACGACACCGGCCAGCAGCCCCCCGCCACCCACCGCCACCACGATGGCGCCAGGTTTGGCCTCCAGAGCGTCCTTCAGCTCCCGGACCAGGCTGGAGTGGCCCTCCCTGCAGGGCGAGGGGCAGGACGATGCAGCCTGGGGGCTCCCCGGGCCAGCCTGGATCCCGGGGACGGGGACCGAGGGCAGGAGCTGAGTCCTGGCAGCACTCACCACACCAAGGGGTGATCGAAGGGGGGAATGCTGACCCAGCCCTCCGCCTTAGCCAGCTCCTGGGCTCTCCCGTTGGCATCATCCCACACCTGGGTGGGGGCAAGGCGGGGCTCAGCAGGTCTCCACAGAGCCCTCACAAGCCCGGGATGGGTCCCTCGTCACTGTGGGGCTGGGGGACACCACAACGCGTGACGGTTCCCAGGGTGACCCTGCCGTGATGCTGGGGATGCAGGAGGATGCAGGAGGGGGACATTTTGGGATGGGGTTTGCCAAGCACCAATGAGCAGCTGAGGTCAGGCTCAGCCCCCTCTGCACGCCCCCAGACCCCACTTTTGGGGGGTACCTTGCCATAGACCTCGACTGTCGCCCCCAGTTCCTCCAGTTTGCGCACGGGGGTGGGGCCGCTGCTGCTGGGGACCACCACGGTGATGGGCACCCCCAGCTTGCGGGCTGCGTACGCCGCTGCCAGACCCGCGTTTCCTCCTGTGGGAAGGGAGCGGTCAGGTACGGCTCAACCCCCTCCCTGTACATCCCCAGATTCCTCAGGAGCATCCCCCCAGCTCGGGGTGGAGTTACCTGAGGAGCAGACGAAGTGGTGGCAGCCCTTCTTGGCAGCCTGAAAGGCAGAAGAGGGAGAGGGGAGGGGACGGCTGTGTCCTCTCGCTGTGCCCCCCATGAGGGCAGGAGCAGTCCCCTGCATACACCACGCCCACACTCACATCCTGGCACAGGTGCCCGATGCCCCGGATTTTGAAGGATCCCGAGGGCTGGACGTTCTCCATCTTCATGAAGACCTTGGTGCCTACGGCCTTGGAGAGGGGCAGGCTCTCCAGGACGGGTGTAACGACGTGGAAGGGCTTCTGGCCCCTGACAGGCTGGGCTGCCATGGCCTGACAACGGATGTTCTGCCAGGGAGAGGCGGTGGAGTCACCAGCTGCTCCCCACGGGTCCCCCCCCCGCAGCCCCGGGCTCGGGTGCAGAGCTCAGGAGACTCTCGGGAGGGACAGGGCTGTCCCCACCGTCCCCTCCCATCTCCAGGATGCAGCGGCACCGATGGGCTCTCTCTGGAAGATCCCAGGATGTGATCTTGGGATCTGTGCCACCCCCTCCTCCATCCTCCTGGTCCCCACCGCCCCAGTGTCCCCAGGTGCCCGTGCACGCCCTGCCCTGTAGCGCGGGGTGGGGAATACCTGGTGTCCCCTGGGACCTCGCTGCGTGTCCTCTCCCACCGCCGAGCCTGCGGGACACAAGACGGAGAGGTGACGTCCGAGAGGCCGTGCCGGTGTCCCCAGGTCCCCGTGCTCAGTCACGCAGCAGGGCAAGGGGCAGGGGTCGGACATTGCCCCGGCGGCGCTGCTTGCTCAGCCCCGGGCGGGTTTTACAGGCACGGGGCCGGCCTGGTGCCGAAGGCTGCCGGCCATGGCCGGGCACGCTGCCGGCTGTCCCGGCGGGGACAAACACGTGTGGCCCCGGCAGCCAGAGCCCGGCAGCTTTCACGTGCCCGGGAGATGGGATGGGGGTTCCCAGGAGATGGGGGAAGAGGAAAGGCAGCTCACAAATTATTTTGGGGGCCCTCAAAGGTTTGCACTGGGTATTATCAGGTCCGGCCAAAAACACGTACCAGCGGATTTCAGGATTTTGCTCCTGAAGTCCTGGTGCAGCCAGAGCAGCCTGCACACCCCAAACCCCTAGCCAAGACACCTCTCATTGCCTCCCAACGAGCCACCACACCCCTCTGCTCACCCTGCCAAGCCCCCACCTCATGACAGCCCTCTCCTCCTCTCCTCCTCTCCAAGCTTCACATCCCGGGGGGGCTCAGCCCCTCCAGCTGGGGGAGACCCCCGGGATGAGCCCCCTGCTCCAGCTGGCCATGCCAGGCACACCGTGGACAAAGATCACCCCTTGGGGAGGGGCTGTCCCAAGTGACCCAGCCAGAGACTGACCCAGACCCAAAGTCCAGCAGCCCCCAGGCAAAGCTCCCTCCTTTTCTCTGGGACCCCTCCTTGTCACCCAGCCCTGGTGACATCCCCAGGGTAAAAGTCCTACCTCTGCTCTGAGGGGCTGGTTCTCTCCACAGCAGGCAAGGAGGAGGAAGGTGGGGTCTGGAGGAAGGCCCAGCCCTGGCCCGCAGCCCCGCAGCCGCAGAAGATTCCTCTGTTCCTCTGGCAGAGCTGAAGCAGCCTGGAAGCAGAGGGCACAAGGAGCCCCAAGGGGGGGACACGGCACTGGAAGCAACACACACCAAACAGGGGGCACTGGGAGCCCCACACCGTGTCCTGCTCTGCCCCAGTGCCAGGCAGACGGCAGTGAGACCAGAATATGGGATTTCAGTCCCCTGAGCCAAACTGTGCTGCAAAAGCCCCCAGGGCACTGCTGCTGGCAGGCAGCGAGCAGGGGGAGAGCTCTGGAGCAGCCCTGTTCCTGATGGAGCTGGTCTTCGGTGCCGACAAAACATCCTTGGGCTCCCGAGTGACCAGCACCGAGTCGCCAGAGCCACGATGCTTTTGGGACACGGGGGCCTGGAGAGGAGGGGAATGAGAGGATTTCTTGAATGGGGGCATGGGCGGGGGGAACACAGTTCCAGTCCCTCTGGGCCCTTTGGAGTGCCCCCCATCACCTCACAGTAGGCAGAGACTGCAGCCATTTCCCTGAGGGTGGGACAGGGGCAGGAGCTGGGGCAAGAAGCCTCCCCCAGCTCACAGGGATGAGGCTGGGGACCCCTTGGGGAGGACACCGTGTTTCAGCTCAGCCCTGGGGTGCGCCAGGGTCCCTTTCCACCCCATGCCCAAATCCGTGTCTCTCTTCTGCTCCCCTCTGGCTCCATCCCTGCCGTGAGAAAGGCACACCAGGCTGTCACCTGTTCACTTCCCTTGGCCAGGGTCCCTGGCTGACACTGTGGCAGCAGCTGGGATGATATTTAACAACTTTTTGTTTGTTTTTCCACTTCCGAGGAAACAAAAGAAGGGAATCAGCAACACTCTGGCATTTCCAGCTTGCCCTGTTCCTCCTTGCTGCTCCCTTACCCAGTGATGGTGATCTGTCTGGGGAAACTGAGGCACGGGGACCCCAAAAGCAGCGCCCCCCTTCCACATTAGCCCCCACACCATGGGGACACGAGGGAACACAGGCTCTGCCATCCCCAACTTCCCTGCAATCTGTCCCAGCACAGTGGGGTATGGACACCCCACCTTCCCCAGGGCACCCATCCCACCTTTTGGGGTGCCAGCATCCCAACAGCCCAGACCTGCTCCCTCCCACCCCCCTGCAGCCCCCAGGGGCCCCTAGCCCCGGTGGGAACCTGGCGCCTTCAAAGCGCTGCCGAGCCGCAGCTCATTAATCCCCCGGTAATGACCTCGTTATTCCTAACGAGGCAGAGCGGATCAAGGGAGCTGCCTAAGAGGATTTTGCACCGCGGGTTTTGGGGACGGGGGTACACAGGTGCCAGAGGAAAGGAAGACAAAAGGCACGAGGATGGTCTCCCACTCCTGGGGGGCGAGCAGTGGGGGCTCCCGCATTCCAGCAGCAGAGAACCCGCCACAGCCTGCACCCCAAAGGCCCCGGCCTCACTGGCACCGCACCCTCCCACCAGCAGAGAAGCAGATCACCCTGTTAATGGGCAGGGGCAAGACCCTTGCGTGAGCCCAACCCTAACAGAAGCCACCAGAGAACCTCAGCAGAGAGCAAAGCACAGCCACCAGCACAGAGCACTTTATTCGCCACAGCCCTTCCGTCTGCGCTGAGGGCGAGCCCCAGCCTCCCAGGATGCCTCTTTTCTGGGAAGAGCCCCCCCAAACCAGGCATCAGCACCCAGGGAAAGGTCCTGGGACTGGAGAGCCCCATGGCAGGGAGGGGACACGCTGGGCTCAGCCCCTTGTGCGGCACAGCCAGGACCCTGAGAGGCAGAAAGAGCAGGGGGGGCGGGTGTATTACAGAGCTGAGACCCCCCCACACCCACCCAGCTGCCCCCACGGAGGGATCCCCCACAGGACCGACGCCCACGGATGGACGGACAGACGGGACCAGCGCCTGCTCAGTCCCAGTGGACCTTGACTGGGGGGAAGGTCCAGAGGTCGGGGTGGCCCATGTGGAGCAGGGAGCTGCAGGGGGACGTGCTCCAGCGGAAGGGGGGCACGTCGTCCCAGGCGGGGCCGCTGACCGCCACCAGCCCGAAGGTGGTGACCATGCCCGAGGAGGTGACCTGCAGATGGGGACACAAAACAGGGTCAGCACCAGGAATGGGCTGCACAGCCCGGGGGAGCTGCTGGGGGTGCGCCCCCAAAGAGGAGGGAGCCCTGCAGGGCTGCCTGGCTCGCACACCTTCATGTCGATGCCGCCGTGGCAGCGCTGGCGCAGGGCAGGGAAGGGGTAGGTGCCGTTGGAAGGGTTGAGATCGGAGCGGGCGGAGATGGCGTTCTCGGCGTTCTGGGGGGGGTCACAGCCCCTGCACCGCGACAGGGGGTCCTGCAGGTAGTTGTTGGACCTGCAGGAGGGCCGGGAGAGAGCCACGGTGAGGACGCGGAAAAAGCCCACGGATCACAGAAGATCCCTTGGTGGAAAGGCCGGGCCGGGGGCCCCAGCACGCACCGCATCAGGCGGATCATGGAGTCCAGGTCGTGGACCAGCGTCTGGTTCCGGCGGAAGATCTGGGCACGCGGGTTCTTGTCATAGGTGAACCAGTCGCCGTATTTCCTCACCAGCTCCAGGTTCCCACTGGCGTTGAAGATCTCCTCGAAGTACCTGGGGTGGGGGAACCCAGAAAGGTGGCACCAAGGGGGTGCAGGGTGAGCACTGCTGCCCCTCTTTCCAGGGCAGGCCACGGGGAGGGATGGCACTCACGGCACGTTGTAGCTGGCCCAGTAGCCCTGCTGGTACAAGAGCTCTGTCTGATCGGCCACCACCACCAGGCCCCTGCGCTGGGAGGAAGAACACTGGTCAGAGCAGAGGGGGAAAAAGCCAGCGGGGATAGTGGGGGACATGCTGGGCTGGGGGGAACACATACTGGGGATCCCCACTGCGGGGTTCCCACCCCAGCCAGAGGTGCTGGGCACCCATCACCTCAGTGCCAGCATCCCCAGAGCCTTCAGCCACTGACACACCCCGTTGCCCTGTGACCCTGTGACCGCCCATTGGGCTGGGCAGGCACCACCCTCAGGGCTTTCCCAAACCCACCGGCAGGAGAGAGGAGACAGCAGGGGCTCGGGGAGGAATGGAGCCACTCACGGGATCTGCTCCAGCACCGTCAGCACGCCCGGTGTTGGGCTCGCTCTGCCCGGTGTGAAGGCATTGTAGTCCACCACCATCCACTGGTTGTTGTACCTGGCATGGAGAGCAAGGAATGCATCCCTCTGGCAGCCTGGGCACCCTCCATCTGATCCCATGCCTCCAGGACCAATTCCCAGGCCCCATCCCACCCCACTCACGTGCCGCTGTTGAAGCGTCGGAAGACCGTGGCCCACTCGGGCCCACTGCGGGCCAGCCGGTTGGCCACGATGTTCCTCAGCCACTCCAGGACGCTGCCCCGGGGGTCCAGGTACTTCCACAGGGCCGGGTTGTTGTTCCCAATGGTGGTTTCCAGTGTGACCTGCAGGGCACAGGGTGATGGGGAGGGCAGCAGGGCCGGGGAGAGGTCCCTGCGGACTGGACCCACTCACCAACCCGCTGCTGAGGATGTAGAAGTCATCCACGGAGAAGATGGTGCCAGGGTAGGAGGAGAACACCTGGATGCTCCCAGGGATCTGAGACTTGCCTGGAAGGGGGGTGCAGAGGCATCAGAAGGGCGGTGGGAGGCGCAGCCCCCCCAGCCCAGGCCACGCACCGCCGGCCGAGGTGCGGAAGGGCAGCGTGTACTTCTTGATGACGCGCAGCATGGCCTGGTAGGAGCTCCAGGTGTCGTGGGCCACCAGCAGGTCCCGGTGGCCTGGCAGCAGCTTCACGAGAGCTGAACAGGAGCCCGAGCCCAGGACACGCTGCGGGGAGGAGCGGTTCAGGGCAGACTCCAGGTCCTCCAGGTCACCCCCCAACTGCAGCAGCCTGGGGGGAAGCAAGGCGTTAGATGTCAGGTGAGGGATGCCCCAGCCCTGGAGCTGAGCTGGCTCAGAGCTCTCTGTCTGTCCATATCCACCACACCCCAGCACAGGCACTTGTGCTGGGAGCACCCAGGTAGCATGAGCAGGGAGGAAAGGGGGAGCACAGCAGTGGGGAAACTGAGGCAGGGGCTGCAGGGGGAACCCACCACCCAGCCCACGGGGTGGGGAAGAGGACAACCTGCCTTGGCTCCGTCCCACGCCAGCAGCAAAAGCCAAGTGCCCAGAAAAGGTGAACTAAGTGGACTGGGAGTAGAACTGGCTGTTCCTGGTCATGCAGGGATTGTCCACACAGCACTCCAAACCCTGACAAAGGGGACAACCCTTGCCCACTCTCCACCACCTCTGAGAAGGAGCTTACAGGAAGCCGAAGGGTGCCAGGGTGATCCTGCCCCTGGGGAAGTCCAGGCGCCCGTTGTAGCTGTCCTCCAGCCCCTTCAGCTGCAGCAGGGCCAGGCGCACCTGGGGACAGGGGACAGAGCTGGCACCCCGCTCCTGCGAGGAGGCGGGCTGAGAGGTTTTGGGGGCAGACTCCCTCATTCCCCAGGGGACCGAGCAGATCAGCTGGGTCTCAGTGCAGCTGCAGAGGCACAAGGGGGAAGTGTCACTGGCAGCAAGGTCATGACTCAGCACACACAGCCAAGGGCGACAAAGCCACCTCCTGTGCACCCCAACTGCAGCATGCAAGGCTCTGGCGAGGAGAAAGTCACGAGTCACCTCTACTCACCCGAGGAAGGAGGATGACCACATCCCTGTCATCCTGCCTGGAGCTCGGCCAGGACAGCTCGCTGCCCTGCACTGCCCTCTGGATTAAAGGCCCAAGAGGATCCCGGGGGGCTCCCCTGGGTGGGGGTTCCCTGTCCTCACCTGGTGCCAATACTCGGGGTCCTGTCCTTTTGCCATCTGCTCCTCCATCCAGGCCAGGTTGGTCTCCAGGTAGTTCCGCAGCTTCTGGCAGTACTCGCTCTCGTACTTGAAGGGGCCGCAGTAGCCCACCATGGTGTTCATCCAGTGCATGTACATCAGCTGGGGGACAGGGCCGCGCTGTCACCGCCGGGGACAGCCCGGGGAGGGACCACGCCACGCATTTCGGGAGGGGTCCCCCCTTACCTGCTCGGTGACGGCAGCCTCGGCGAGCCCAGCAGCGTAGGCCTGCAGGCTGTCATTGTACGAGGCGTTGGTGGTCACCTCCAGGAAGGCCCAGCTGTGGGGACACGGGCACGGTGCGTCACGGACACGGGTGGGGACGCGGGCACCCCACCGAGGATGGCTCCCCCCGCGGCCACCCTACCCCCGCTCGGCTCCGTGCGGCCCCGCGCCCCACCCGGGTCATACCCGACGTGCGGGATGCGGTCATCGAGGCTGGCCCAGGCGACAGCGGCGGGGTGGCGGCCGGGGAGGACGCGCAGCCGCTCGGAGCCGGGCTCCAGCAGCACGGAGACATTGCGGGGCTCCGGGGACGGGGCTGCGCCGGCCGGGACGGCGGAGAGGAGCGGGGACAGGAGCGGGAACAGGAGCGGGGACAGGAGCGAGGCCACCAGCAGCGCCCGCGGGGCCGCCATGGCGGGAACACCGGGGGGCGGGGCCAGCGGAGAGCCACGCCCCGACAGGGCCGGCTATGAATGGGCGGGTTGGGGCGGGGCTTCATTGTGATCACGCCCCCACCGCCGGGTGTATCAGTGGNCCCACGACCCCGCGCCCATCCCCACGCTCCCATCTCGCCTCTCTCAGAGCAGATGTGCGCAGGTTCCCCCTCCGCGCCCCAGCCGTGCCCCTCCTTCGGGAGCACCCGTGGACCCCTGGCCCCCGTGAGCAGCCCGGCCCCCGGCGCGTCCCTGCTCGGGGCAGGGGGAGCACACGCGGTGCTGATGCTTCCCTTGGGCCCCGGACCCGCGGCAGCCCCGGCCTTGTGCAATTCCTTTCACCTCTCTCCGGGGAGAAGGGCAGCGTCGGAGAGAAACTGGCCAGGGTGGGAAATTTGGGACTCAGAGATGCCTTTGAGTCCCATTAGGATCTTGGGGCTCCGGTCGTGGGGGCCAACCTGCACCCCACAAACAGTGCATGGCGCTTGCACGGGGCACGGTTGAGGCTGGGGTGTCCTGGAGCTGGGGACACGGGTGCGCAGAGGGGCACCGGCCCCCTGTGGGGCGTCGGAGCACCGGCACGGGGGTCTGTACAGCCCCGGTGCCGAGGCTGCCCCATCCCGGGACACCATTCCCGGCCACGCCTGCGCCGAGCTCGCCCGTTCTCCCAGGGTCACCCCAAAAGGGGGGCTGTGGGTGGTCGCAGCACGCAGGGTGGGTGTCCGGCCTGGGACGGAGGGGACGGAGCAGCGAGCCGAGTGAGTCCCCTCTCCGCGGCCACCCGCCAGCCGCGTGGGAAAGTGTCGCTGTCGCTTTAAGGGCGGAGGGTGGCGGCCCCTTTAAGGCGGGGGGGCCGGGAGGGATCAGCTGCCCGCGCTCGGCAGCGGGGCCGCGCCGACACGGTGGGGCCGCGCCGCGGGTNCTCCGCTCGGGGTGGCCCCGGGCTGAGCCCCCCCCGCCAGGACGTGGCGCGGCGGCCGGGGCTCAACCTGCCCGCGGGAGACTCTGCTTTTTATCAGTTTTATTATTTTTAGCATTAGTTATAATTTTTAATTTTATTATTAACTTTTAACCCCTCCTGGCCCCGCCCGGGGAGCGCGGGATGGGGGTCCGGGGACAGCCCCGGCTCTCCGCCCCCGGGTACCGCTGCCGGTGGTAGGTGTCCCCCAGGGGACCCCAGGGGACCATGGGGCAGGGGACCACGGGGCTGGCCGGGGTGCTCAGCCTGGCCGGGGCACTGCCAGCCGGGACCCCGCTGCTGCTGGACGTGGGACACACGCTCCCTCCCGCGGGGGATGCTCTGAGCCACGGACGGGGCCTGGATGTAAGTCTAGGGGCTGCGGGATTTGGGGAGGACGCCGGGACAGCTCTGGGTGCTGCCGGGGAGGTGGAGTCCTGTCCCGTCCCTGCTTCCATGTCCCCGCCATCGCAGCAGGGATCTCTCCAGGATTTCCTCCGCTGGAGGTTTTCTCCTCCGAAAACCTCGCTGCTTGCCAGGCCGGCGCCTTCCCATGGCCCGGGGTGGGTGTGGGCTGTGTGGGAACCGGGATGGGGTGGGGACAAGGGTTTCCACCTCTGCTGGCCCTGGGACAGCCCTCGACTCACGCGCATGTAGCACGGGTGGGGAAACCGGAGCAGGGGTGACAGTGACCTGCCAAAAGCAGCACCTTGTGCTTGTGGGGGCAGTGGGTGCTCGGGGTGGGCAGTGTCCCCTCAGGGTGCCCGTGGCAGCCCTCGGCGAGGGCGGTGGGTGCCCGGGGGCCCGGCCAAGCACCCTCCCCTGTGCCCCGCAGTGCTGGGAGGTTCGGAAGCACAACAGCTCCGAGTGGTGCCACTTCATCCGGAGCAACCCCGACTGCCGGCTGGACGGGGGCTTCCTCGACTACCTCGATGGGGTCTTCTGTGTCTTCCCGCCCCGGCTGCTGCCCCTGGCTGTCACCCTCTATGTAAGGACGGGAAAGGGTGGGGCTGGGGATGCTCTGCTGTGAGGGCATGTGGTGGGGACCCCACTGACCCCTCTCTGTGCCATCCCTGGCCCTACAGGCTCTCTGGCTCCTGTACCTGTTCATCATCCTCGCTGTGATAGCGGAGAAGTTGTGAGTGGCCCTGCAGAGGAGGGGACTGTCCCCAGAGTGACCAGGAGCCCCGTGGTCCCCAAGTAGCCCCATCACCTCCCTCTGTCTCCTCTTTTGCCCTTCCAGCTTCTGCCCCAATTTATCAGCCATCGCCACCAACCTGAAGCTGTCCCACAACGTGGCAGTATCCTTGGCAAATCTCAGGCCCTCAGCCAGGAGAGATCTGTGGACAGGGCAGGGGAGGTGGCCATGACAGGGTCACTTTGTGTCCCCTTGGCTCTATGCCAGGGGAAACCAGTTCGGAGGTGACAGCGGGACAAGTGGTCATGTGCTGGCACTGGACAGGAGTACACAGCACCCATGTCCCCACGGGGAGGAGGACATCAGGTCTTTTCCTTGACGTCCCCTCTCCATGGTGTCACCTTCCTGGCCTTTGGAAACGGGGCACCTGATGTCTTCAGTGCTGTGGTGGCCTTCTCCAATCCCCGGACAGCAGGGCTGGCCATCGGGGCCATCTTTGGTAAGAGGACCCCACTGCCATGTCCTCACGGGGTGATGTTTTGGAGCTGTGGGATGTTCCCGTGTCCCGAGAGAGTCCCGCTGTGTTGGCAGGTGCCGGTGTGTTTGTGACCACGGTGGTGGCCGGGGGCATCGCCCTGGTCAAGCCCTTCACGGCCGCCTCCAGGCCCTTCCTCAGGGATGTCATCTTCTACATGGTGGCCGTCTTCCTCACCTTCGTGGTCCTCTACTTGGGCAGGATCAGGCTGGGAGAGGCTCTGGGTGAGCGCTGTGGGAGTTGGGGATGGTGGGAGCAGGCTGGGGGTGATGGGGGCAGCCTGGGGGTGCCGTGACCCCCCCTTCACTCCCCGTCTCAGCTTACCTGGGGCTCTACGTGTTCTACGTGCTCACCGTGGTGCTCTGCACCTGGATCCACCGGCGGCAGCAGGGGGACGGACTGGCCCCTCCCGGACCCTGGGAGCCAGGTAAGGGCTGCCCTGCTGGGAGGGGACCCCCGGGGTGCTGGGGTCCCCTTCCACTGCCCCTGCCCGCTCCTCTTCCCCTCAGAGATGCCGACAGATACGGAAGAGCTGGAATCCTCGGGCACGAACAGTGGGGACTATGGTAGGTTGTTCCCCGCGGGCTCAAGGCTGGCTCTGCTCCTTCCTCAGGGGTTCCAGAGCCCCCCAGGCTGCTGCAGGTGTGATTGAGCCCATGGAGCAGGGGGAGCTCCCTGGGGACACACAGGGAACTGCAGTCCCGTGCTGGAAGGGCTGGGGAGGACAGGGAACCCCCACCCCGCTCAGTCCCTGTGGCCCCTCACAGGGGAGGAATACCGGCCCCTGCTGCCCTCCCGGGAGCCCTCCCTGCGCATCCTCACCACGGCCCTCAGCCCCCTGGACTACCGCAAGTGGAGGAGGAAGCCCTGGTACTGGCGGCTCTTCAAGGCCTTCAAGGTGAGTAGGGGGGAACACGAGCCAGGAGGAGCCCCCCCAGGGGCATCCCCATCCCGCTGGCCCTTGGGGCTCTGTCCCCCGGGGCTTTGCAGTGGGGATGGTGGGACAGGGGCAGTGGGGTTGGGAGCAGGTCATGGGGCACCGCGCAGGGTGTCCCAGATGGGTGTCCCCCATGCCAGGTGCCCGTGGAGCTGGTGCTGCTGCTCACTGTTCCCATTGTGGACCCTGACAAGGATGACCTGAACTGGAAGAGACCCCTCAACTGCCTGCACATCCTCACCAGCCCCCTGCTCTGTGTCCTCACCCTGAAGTCAGGCGCCTGTAAGAGCCTGGGGCCATCCCAGCTTCCAGAAGGGGAAGGACTGAGATGGCCATCAAAGCCCAGGGGTCTGCAGGAGCCTATCAGAGCTGGCCCCGCATTGTGGGGAGAAGGGATGGGCAGGGAAAAACCAAGCTGTGTTTGCAGCTGGTTTGCAGCTGGATACATCCTCACAAGGGTATCTGGGTCCAATCAGTATCCAGGTCCTGGGGGGAAAATGAAGCAGGCCTGGCCTGCCTGGGGCCCCTGAGGCACAGAGGGGAGCAGCTCTGTGAGGGCATAGGGGAGAAGTGGCTTTAGCTGACAAGGCTTTACCTCCCACCTCAAGCCTGGTGGGATCCTGCCCCAGCCTCTCTGATGCCTCCTCTCCCCACCCTGTGCAGATGGGCTGTACCAGATCCAGGGCATCTTCCCAGTCTGGGGACTGGTCACATTGGTTGCCTCTGCCCTGGCCCTCATCATCTTCATCACCACAAGCAATGAGGAACCACCCAAGTATCACTGTGTAAGGTGTCCCCCGGCCCTGAGCACCCACCAGGGACCAGCACAGCCTGCTCCAGGCTGGGCTGAGGCTCCTGGGGCAGAGCAGGAAGCTGGACATCTCTCCCGGTTCCCAACGTCCCCAGGAGGGACACCAGGAGGTGTGCAGGGTCCTGTGGGATGCACACAGGGACCAGCTTGCTCCTCTTCCTGTCAGGTGTTTGCCTTCCTTGGGTTTCTGGCCAGTGCCATGTGGATCAACGCCGCGGCCACGGAGCTGGTGAACATCCTGCGGACCCTGGGCGTCATCTTCCAGCTCAGCAACACCGTGCTGGGCCTGACACTGCTGGCCTGGGGCAACAGCATCGGTGGTGAGGGCTCTGCTGCTCCCCAGCACCCCCCTGGCACACCCTGGGGTCCCCCTGCCATCCTCAAGGTCTCCTTTTCTCCCCCCACAGACACATTCTCCGACCTCACCATGGCCCGGCAGGGCTATCCCCGCATGGCCTTCTCCGCCTGCTTCGGGGGCATCATCTTCAGTATCCTGCGGGGGCCACGGCCAGGGTGGTGTCATGTGGGGCACGAGCTGCCCGAGTGTCCCTGCCTACAGCCCAGGGAGAGCCCCTTATGCTGCAGAATCCCTGGAGAGGAGCTGGGCAGGATCTATCCCAGAATCACTCCAACGCTGGCAAACCCTGCAGTGCTCCCACAGTGTAAGGGGACAGTGAGGTATTTGGGAGAGGCAGGGACAGAGCCAGCAGCATCCCCTGTCCCCAGAGCCGCCCCAGCCCCAGCTAAGCAGAAGTTTGGGCTGGAGTGTGGCAGGTTTGGGATTTGCCAAAGGGAAGGAGGGGAGGGGGCCGTGCCTCATTCTGGTGGGCTTTGGGTGGTCCCCAGACCAGGCTGAAGCCTCTCCTCAAGTGCTCAGGGATGCATTCACAGAGAGAGAGAACGCTTTAGCAGGAGAGGCAGGACGTGGGGCAGAGGGATATGCTCAGTGCTGTGTGTCCCTCCTGAACGTGCTCCAGACATCCTGGTGGGCGTGGGCCTGGGCTGCCTGCTGCAGATGACCAGCAGCCAGCCGCTGGTGAAGGTAAGGCTGCGGTGACACGGTGACACAGGCCAGGCTGGCAGCAGGACCCCGGCGTCACCCCCCATCACCCTCGTGTCCCCACAGCTGGAGCCTGACAGCCCCCTGGTGTGGGTGCTGGCCGGGGCGCTGGGGCTGAGCCTGGTGTTCTCCTTCGTGACGGTGCCAGCGCAGTGCTTCCAGCTGGGAAAGGCCTACGGCGTCTGCCTCATCGCCTACTACCTGCTGTTCCTGTGCGGGGCCCTGCTCACCGAGTTCAGGGTGATCCGCTTCCCCACGCCCTGAGCAGCCCCACGTCAGGACATCCAGCCCTGCGGCTCGCTCGGCCTCCCCCCAGCCAGCACTGGGGGCTCGCCGTGCCCTCCCCGTCCCTGGCAGGGGGACGAGGGCACCTCGACCTCACCGTGCTGCTGGAGGTGCCCTCGGCCCCTGCTGGCCTTTGGGGAAGGAGCTCCCAGTGCCCACATCCTCTCCTCGCTCTCTTTAATGCATGGAATTTAAGGAACTCTGGGCAGGAGCAACACGGGAACCTCAGCCGTGTCTGGTGGCAGTGGCAGGAGCAGAGGATGGGGAAGCTGCACCTTGCCCTCCTCAGCTCCACAGGGTGCTCAGGGACAGCGCTGGGGCGCTTGTGCTGCACAGGGGGCCCCTGCCAAGGCCCAGGCACACGTCTGTCCTTGGGAAGGACTGTCCCTGCTGGCACCGTGGGCTGGTACAGCAGACAGGGCACAGCCAGACAGGGCTAAGGGGACACAACGCTCCAGGGACGCGCTGGGTTTAGTGCAAGCAAAGCCTGAGGGAAAAACAAACACCAAACCAAGGGAGGCTGGTTTCCCCTGCTTTTTTTAGTAATGTTTTCCAGCCTGAGTTTCAGATCCTACTTTTCTCCTCCTCTTCCTGGGGTGGGCAGAGCTGTAGGTAAGGACTTGGAGGTTTCCACACACAGTGTTGACCTCTGGCAGGACTAGATTTAGGCACTGTAAAAAGATTGCAATAAAAAAACCCAAACCAAACAAAAATCCACAAACCCAACCTTGACTTTTGCCTGCTGCGAGGGCCATTCCTCCTGTTCTGTGCTGGTCTGACACAGCCCTTACTCAGCACGGAGCCTTTGGAGGGCAGAGGGAGCAGCCAAGGCTGAGGACCCTGGGATGCCCAAGTGTGGTTTTTCCCCAAGGGAGAGGGGAAGTGGTTCCCAGTAGCTGATGTCCCAAGAGCAGTCACGTGCTGCCACACTGGGAACGGCCACGGCACGGGGTCAGCACGGCTCAGGCCCTGGGGACAGGGAATCCTGCAGGGCCCACAGTGCCAGGGGCATGGAATGGGTGGGCTGGTGGTTCCACTCACAGCTGGACGGTCCACAGGACACAGGCTGGAAAGCAAACTGTCACTCCAGAGGGACACCCACAGGGGGACATCCACCCCTGCCCCACGGGAGAGGGGGGTGTTGAACAAACACCACAACTGTCAGACCTGGTTCCTCCTTCTTTCCTCCAGGGCCTGGAGCATTTCTCCTTTTTTCTAACAGATAGCAGCAGCTTTCACAAAAAAATAACACTCCCTTGTGCCTGCAGCCATTGGCTCTGCCCCGACCTCGCTCCAGCAGCTGCCGGAACGATCCGGGCCACAACGGCCACTTCCTGCCACAAGCAGGGCTCAAGCAATCGAAACCCTGGCCAACGTCCCAGAACGGAGATGCAGGGTCAGACACCCCTCCTGGCCCCAACACTGCACAGGGGCAGCTTTAAAAAACCTAACTTTGAAAGCGTTACCTTGATGTTTAGGGAGAAAGCTGGCAGGGGGAAGGCAGAAGGGAAGGCAGGCTTTGTAATGTCCTGGAACAGGAATGTGGAGGGCACGCACACAAAATATTCCCAACACAAGCACTTGCCACCGGAGAGGGCAGGCAGGCTCCTCTTCAAACACTGGAAATGCTCCAGCTTGGCCAAACCCCACCTCTGGAACACCACGGGAAGGAAGAAAGGAAGCCGCTGTCTTTACGAAGCCGAGGATGCTCTTTATTAGTGCGCCTGAAAAAAATCTAGAGAACATCTGACAGACACATCCATAAAATCGGGTTTTTTTATAAACAAAACGCCAGCATACAAAATCCTGCAGTGCTTCCTCCCGTGCTCCCTACAAAATGATTGTCTCCGTCGTCAGTCTGTGTGTCGGGGGAGGGAGAGGAGGATAAATAGAAGGGGATGCCCCGTACTCAAACTTTGTTTCCTTCCAAAGTCATATGGAAGAAGCAAACTCCTGCCACCCTCCTTGGTTTTACAAAAATAATGAACACAGCAGGTACGTGGGGGAGGGTCAACACCTTGGAGGCAGCACCCTGACCCCCAGCCCTCCAGGGAGCCCTTTATTGCATGATCAGCCCTCAGTGTCTTTCTCAACACAGCTTAAAGCTCCTTTCACGCCCAGAGAACACCCCAAAAAATAAAAAAAACAAAGTCACTGACAGCCCTGCCAGGAGAAATTGGCTGTAGGGGAATGTGGAGATTAAACACAGCCACATTTTTTTCCCCCACTAACCTCCATAATGCTCATTCATCCTGCCCACAACTTAAAGCACAATAAACACCATCTCCTGCAGCCCCAGGACTAATCTGGATAAACCTCCCGGGCCGCGACTCCACGCAGAGCAACTGCAAGAGCAACAACTGCACTGCTCCTTAATTTGTGCTTGGATTTATGGTTTGGAAAACAGCCCTTTAAGGTCCTTCACGGGTCAGCTCAGAAGTAGTTTCATACCTGCAAGTATCCAGAAAGGAAACAAAGAGTTGCCGTGAGGCACCCAGGCAATTTGGCAAGGGTTGGGAGCAGCCACTGGTGCGTGTGTGCTGCCTGGAAGCTGCTCTCCCACTCCTTCCAAGTGCTCCCACCGTGCCATGGAGGGAGAAATTTCCAGAAGCTGCTCTGTCTTGCCTCCCTCTAAAAGTTCCACCCACCCAGGAAATGCTCCTGAGCTGCCTGGGTAGGATCAGCCCTCTCCTGCCGTCCTTGTGCCACGAGGTGAGGCCACCAAGGAAAAGACAGGCATGTGGGACAAAGGGGATGGGAACACAGATCTCCCACTGCCTGGTGCACCTGGAGGAAGGGGGAAGCCTCCCCAGGAAGCTCCACTCTTAGTCTGAACCTGAGGAAAGGTCAAACAGTGAGAGGTGAGGGAACCTCCCAGCTGCCAGGGACTTCCAGCCCTCAGAACTTCCAGCACTGACAGGGAAAAGAGGGACTTGGAGAGACAAATGATGACAACTGATGACACAACTGCCACAATCCCACAAACGCAGCAGAGCTGGGAAGGGATCCCTTTTCCCCCTTCCTCCTCATCCCTCAGCTCTCAGGTGCAGAAAAGCAGACAGGTGAGAAGAATCCTTGTCTTCCACACTCCGCCTGCATCCAAAATCCAGGGGAACAGTAGAGCTCTTTAGTGGGTCTTCCCAAGATCTGACTGAGCTGACATTTTCCAGCCTGAGAAACACTCCTGCAAGGGAGGAGCCCCACTCCGTGCTGGGACTTGCTCAGCTGCACTGAGGACTGACCAGCAGGACTGTGATGCTCAGGAGCTCTCCTTAACCCAGAGCCAGGCAGAAAAAAGCCAGACTTGGAGCTGCAAAACCTTCCACTCTTCTTCCCAGTCATTTATCCGAGCTAAGGACCAGCCAGAGAGGTTTTACAGAGCAGGTGTGGCAGAGCCCAACAGCCACGTCACCCTGCAGAATCCCCCTCCCTGGAGAGAGACAGGAGCTTTGGGGTTTGCAGAGGTGGCCAAGCCCAGGCAGTGCCACGGGCAGGACTGACCAGCAGTGATGCAGATACAGCAGAGTCTCCAAAGCCCTGTCCCACCCCTGGTCACAACATGAAGAGGTGGTGGCTCTCAGTTCTGCTTCAGAACTGCTCGGGGACAGCGAAATTCAGGAATCAGAGTTGGAGCTACTACAGGGAGTGCATCTGGGTGTGCCAAACAGGAGGGGGAGGGCAGGCTGCCCTTCCAAAAGTGCTGAGATTTCACACCACCTCCCCTTTCTATGCTAAGGAAGGTGGAGAAGAAACAAAAACTCACTCCCTGACCTTTTGTCCCTAGGTTAATGGTACCTTTTGAGCAACAGGGATCTTCCAAAAGGGCCGTTACTGTTAAGCAGGTGACTTCAGCCAAGTCCCTGCTGTTAATGGATAACACATCCCTTTCCCCAAGGTCTGTTAGTGGTAAGACAAGCAGCAGGAGCTGGAGCCTGGGAAGGGGCTCCGAGGGACAAGGGCTCTGCTCTGCCCAGATGTGCTGAGCATGGGCAGCACGCTCAGTCTGTGTGCAGCAGCCTTCCCCAGAGCCCCCTGGGCCTCTGGCTTCTCAGCAACCACTGCTGGGGGCGAGATTTGATCCCTACACGGGTACACTGACAGATCTATATACACCCTCCCAAAATACAGGCTGGGCAGGAATACTCTAGGTTATTGCATAGAAGTGGCTCATGTTAGCTAGGCCTAAATGACAGTCTGGGAGCGTTGTCGGAGGCTCAGGGGCTTCAGAGAGCTGCTGGAAGCAGATGCAGGCTCTTGCAGTGGTGTCTGAGATTCCTCTTTCCTGGAGTGCTCCTCATACCATTCCTGCAAGCAGGGGAGTAAACAGGCAGGGATCAGGCTGTGCCCCACACACCCCAGAAGGGCAGAGCCTTCTGTCACTGCCATGTGGGGCACATGTTCTCAGGCACAGAGGGCTCTTTCCAAAGCCCTGGATACAGCCCAACCTCCTGGAACAAGCCAGCTAACCACAGCATGGCTGTGGTGGATGCACTGAGACCCGGCCACCCACAGCCTGAGGAAACTTCCCTCCCTCAGGATGTCCCTCCTGAACACCCAGGGCTTGAGGACGGCTGTTCCCATGATGTCTGGGACTGGCAGAGCTGCTCCTGGGGCTGGGCAGCACCCAGGGTGTTCTAGGATGTCACATCCCTCAGACACAGACCAAGCAGAACAGGCAGGGAGTTTCCCTGCAGATGGTAGATAATGTGCATTTTCCTTAGGGGGTCTCAAGACTCATCCCCAGCCTGTCTGCTCTGGGGACAAAGGACAGATTCAAATGGTTTCAAGATTAATTCTTTCAGCACTAATCATTACATTAGCCCACGACCTTCAACTACCTTTGGAAGGACAGTGACCAAACCCATGGCAGAAAGCTCCTGACCACAGATGGCACTGGCAGGAAGGTGCTAAAAATCCAGGGAATCCGCTGATTTACTTGTCTCCCATCTTGCTCAGCCTGCAAACCAGGCAGCCCTGCCTGGGACAAGCCTTGGTTTCTGCGTCAGACGGACACACCTAAGCTCAAACACAACCACATTCCAGAGGTTTAAGAGCTCTGTGCTCAGCAGCCAAGCCCCAGGCAGCACCAAAGTGTGCTCACAGCCCCAGCAGACACCCGGGGAGCACAGGGCAGCTCAGCAAAGCAGAAATGCCTGTGCACACCCCCAGTGTGGCCACTGTGACTGGCCTGACACACCTGCACCCACCGAGGAGCTCTGATGTGCTCTGTGGTTTAACAAACCCCTGCTCTCAGAGGAAAGCAGCCCCCAGTGTTTGAAAGGATGGGTTGTTATTCCAGGGAATGTTCTCACCACAGACTTGGTGGCAACTCCAGCTCAGGCCCACATACCTGTATCTCCTCCTCATACATCTTCATACTCAGATCACTCTTGGTCCTCGACCTGCGTCCCAGAAACACTGTTGACATTTGCTAAAGAGTTGGGGCAAGGAGGAGGAAACACCAAAAAGGACATTCATCAGTCACTGAGCAGCTGGATCTGTCCTGGAACTTCAGGCATCCTTCCTGTGGGCACCCAACACCCACTGGTGAGCTCAGACTACCCCCCAGGCTCCTTCTGTTGTCAGCTAAGAGGCTGCAGCACCTGCCCCGTGTCACGGTGACACAGGGGTATAATGGCTGTTATTAAAACAACCACTCCAGCTCTTCCCAGGTGCATGAGACAACGGTTCTGAGACAAGAGCTCATTTTCCCAATTTGGAGTGCTTTAGAATGGAGGCATAATCAGTGCCATGGAGAAAGGAAGGACCTGGGATGGATCAATGCCATCATGTTGCTGCATAACGCTCCAGGACTGTCCAAGCCTCAGTGTATGATGGCACAGAGAGAGAGGCAGGAGAATTATGAGATAGTGAATTCCCTGGATGAAAAATAAATATGCTTTCTTTCCAGTCAGCACGAGGCCAGGACAGCTCTAAAGGAGATCTGCAGGCAGCAGGGATGAGCCTTTGTCAAGGCTATTCAAGGAGCAGCTGCTGCTTTCCTAGAGCAGCAAAATTCTGTGATGCTGCAGAGTCCCTCCAGCAGCTCAGCCCTCAACACCACAGAGGCAGGGGGATCTTCTCTCTCCAGAAAGACCAAGTGGCCCTGGCACACCTCCCTCTCCTCAAAGGGAGAACTGGCAGTGTTTCCTCTTACCCCGTATTTGTCCATCTGCAACACGATCTTCTGCAGCTGAGCTGTTTCGGTGGCAGCTGAAGTCCTCTTGTACAGCTCAATTATGCCAATCACCTCCTCCTTGGAGATCTCCTTCTCCAGCACGATGCCATTATCTTCTGGAGAGGCAAGAAACAGAAAGAGGGGAAAAAAAAAAGTCTCCAAGATGAGCATTGCTTCAACAGCTGCTATGATAACCCTGGAAGGCAAAGCCTAAAGCATACAGGACCAAGCCAGAGGTCAGGTACAGTCTGTACCTGCTTTTGTGACTAGAACATGGACATGCTTGACCCCCAACAAGGCAGGGAGAAAGTTAACTAGTGTGTAGGGCCAGCAAACCTTCTGACTCAAACTATTCTCAACAGGCTCCTTGGTATCTTGAAAAAAATAAATCTTGTAGCTTTTTTGCTAGCCTGTAGATTAAGAAATCAAATAATCACACAAGAGTTGCTGCCTTTTGACCTTCACCTGCCTAAGAGAGCTTAGGAGTCCAGGGCTAACCAGTGTCTTTCACTGCTCCCTTCAAACTGGGGGCAGGAAGGATCCCTAAGAGTAGGTGTTTCCCTAATTAACAGCTCCTGGGCCATACAAATTTGATCTTCTGGCACCTAAAAGAACGGGGGGCTGGGGCTTTCACCTGAAGGAACAGCAGGAGAAGAGCTGTAAACCATTAGTGTGGCTTTGGCACCTGAATTAGCAGGTCAGGAAGGTACCTGCAGTTCCAGACCCCCCAGCTCAGGAGGAAAAGGACAGTGAGTAAGTGATGAGGGGATGGAGAGCCCAGGCACTGCCAGCTCCTAGAGGGAAAGGCATGTACAAAACAGCACAGAGTCAGCAGCCTAAGTGCAACCACGAAATGTGGGAAGAACTGGACAGGCAGCATCTGTTGTCCTCCAGGTCATGGCAAGAAATGCTGGCAAATCACCTTGGAGAACATCCTGCCACCAGGGAGTGTATTAGGGAGGAAGGGAAATTGGTTTAAAAAAAATATTATCAATCTTCCCTTCGTGTAAGGTCCCTCATTGAGCTTTGCTACATCATTGCTGCAATGTTTCCTAGAAGTCTTGCATGAAATGCACACGGACTTCCTATTTTCAAAGAATTTGGTTGAAATGGCTCAAGTGGTTAAAGTCTGTGTGTGTGTGTGAGCACACAAACATAGAGACATACACAAAACCCACGTAAATACATTTACAAATGTTTTTTGGGGAATTCTGGGGGAGAGATGAGGGGCAGAGCAGAAGGACCAGGCAGAAATATCACACAAAAGCAAAAGAATTGGCTCAGGATGTCAGGCTAAAAAAAAAAAAATAAAAAATCTGTTTCTTCCTGGCCGATCCCATTCTTTCCTAGAGACATAAAGTAGCAGGGAGAGAAGACACAACGTTGCAGCTCAGCCAGGCCTCAGTTCTGACCTTCTGAATCCTGGTTCTTCCGAGTGTAGTTCATGCGGAAGACAAAAGCGTCCAGGATGAAAGCCACGATGATTGTCATCACCACCATGGTCACAATGTAGAAGATCATGAAGTACAGACGGCTCCAGTGAGTGGTTTGGGATGTCACCCCTTCCTAAAGAGGAGAGGGAAGAAGTGAGCAGTGCACAAGAAAAGGGAGAGGCACGGTTAACTGCTTGTCAACAGGGCAAAGCAGCATAAACACTCTGGCCCCAGGGACCGCTTGTGCAATGCTCAATGTCCCGACAGGTCCTTGCAGCTACAAAGAGATGTTCCTACAGGCAAACACACAGAACATCCAAAGCTGGTGGCTGTAAGAGCCACTGTGCCACGAGAACACAGTTGGACAGCAGGGTGACAAACTGGAGCACAGGGTGACTTCATTTGTCCAGCCTGTGAAGCCTGAGAATGTGCCCAGCAGCACAGCAGGGGTCAAATGCCTGCCAACAGCCAGGACCCAAAGATACCTGGCAACAAAGTCACCAAGGGAAGAAAGCAGGGCGGGTGTGGAAGGTGTGCCTGAGCTGACAGGCTCTGCTGCTGCAGGGTTCACTCACCATGATGATGTACCAGTCATTGACCACCGTCAGCTCAAACAGGGTCACTGCACAGAACAGGGAGAAAACACACACAGGCAATTGTTTTATCCATCCTGACCTGCTTTACAGTGATTTTTAGATAGTGTTTGCCAGTAAAGTTTGAATAAAGACAGCAAATCCAGAGAGAATGCAGACCCTCCCCACTGCAATTAATTCAGACAAAGGGGGGTCAGACCCACAGAACCTGCAGCATGGCTTCGTCCCTGTTTCTTAAAGAAACCGGGCCTGATTCTTCACCAGAGAGCATGGAGACCTCTGAAATCTCCAGGAGATAAGCATTCTGCTCACACATTAAGAAAAATCACGGAGAGTAATCAACACATTCAAATTATTCTTCATCAGAGGGTTTAAAGAGAGGCATCGCTGTTGGTTCTTTAGAAGGGCAGTGACTGAACGCCCTCCTTAAACACCTCTGCTCTGATCATCAGCCAGAACAGATCTGCTGGCTTCCAGCTGGCTCTGAGAGACCTCTGCTTACCCTGCAAAGCAGTCCTGGCACAATAGTCAGCTGGAGCTCCCCAGACAGAAAGAGCAGGATGCTGAGTGAGGTGCATTAGCAGGGCTCCCTGGGAGAGTCCCAGGCTCACATGAGCATTACAGCATTACAGAGCCATCCAGCTCCGCAGGAACTCAGGATAATCTTTCCTAGGGACAAAAGTGCCCTTACCAAAGCTGTTCAGGATGTTGTCAAAGTTGTTGAGATAGTAATAACCTTCTTCCACAACTGTTTTGTTGCCAACCGTGTGGTTCACCCAGCGGTAGGAATCTGCAACTGTGCTTGTGCTGGTTGGAGAAAACAGGACAAAGAATCAGCAGAGACAGGAAAAGCAAGGAAAAGCTAAAAAGTTATAAACACCAGCCCCTCTAGAAGGTAGTAAGAAGAGTGGCAAATTCTACCTCTTGGCCAACACTTGTCTTTTCCTCTGGAAGGAACCCTCTCTCCTTCACAGCTCAGCACAAGCCCGGGGAACACATGGAGTCTTTCTAACCATTCAGCAAATACAATACCAGAGAAACTGAGAGTTTGAGTTCTTTGGCTCACACCCTTCAAGCTTGGCATTTCCAAGTAGTCTGCCATCATTAAAGGTGAAAAAGGGCACAGGACACCTTGGAGTCCAGGACCTGGTGAATTTATGTTGGGTGAATCTGTTGCTGGACAAGCGACTCTGGCATCATAGAAAAAGAATGGTCTGGGTAGGAAAGAACCTTAAAGCTCATCCAGCCCCACCCCTGCCATGGGCAGGGACACCTTCCACCAACCAGGCTGCCCCAAGCCCCATCCAACTCGGCCTTGGACACTTCCAGGCACAGGGCAAGAGAAATGAAGTATCTCCTGGATGTTTGCCACGTGTTGCCTTAGCTACAAAACCCCATTCAGCCCCATCCTCTGGCCACTTCTCCACAGGGAAATGGAGCTGCCAGAGCTCCCTGCTGCTGGCTGAGCACCAAAAGCACTGTTGAGGGGGCTGGATTTGAGGTACTCACTTGCAGCAGTTTGGGTAGACCACGCCAGCAAAGAACTCCATGCCAACGATGGCAAAGCAATAGTAGAAGATCAGCAGGGTTAAACCCAGGCTGGAGGCAGAAACAGAAAGAGTACTGTGCTGCTGAAGAGTTGCTAAGGCAAGGAAATACAAAATCCTAGGCTGGGTGCTCTGGGAGGAATTTCCAAGGGATGGGAAGCAGCACTGGCAACCAACCCCAGCCCACCCTCCCTGCTGCTGTGGCTCTGCAGTTCTTGGCCTGCTCTCATCCAGGGAGTCCTTGGACAAGGAGTTTGCCACTTGCTGAGAGAGGAACCAAAGAGCAGCCTGGATTCCCTCCCAGTCTGTCCTTTTCTGTTAAATAAACATCTCTCCACAGCTCCTTCAATAAAGAACACCACACACTGTTCCTGCCCTCTCCACATCCTTGGATGCAGGGACTGTGCCAAGAGCAGGGCTCTCCAGCCAACTCAGGCCTCCTGCAAGGGAGGCAGGGCTGAGGAGGCCCCACTCGAGCACCAGGCTCCCTCCGCCCCACCATTTCACAGTAATGCTCTCCAGGGGCTCTGCTGAGGACAGGGCAGCATCCGGGGCCGAGGGGATTCGTGCCAATGTTCTTCCCACGTGGGCTTTGTCTCAGCAAGAGCTGGGATGGGGGAGAAAAATTAAAACAAGCAGGGACTCTTAGTTATCCTCCTACCACAAAAGCAGGAGGAGGCCCAGGTGCTGGAGTGTTGTTGCTCCAAGGAACTGGAAGATGAGCGCTCCTCTGGTTAAGAAGAATCAGTAACCACCCACTGACAGATCAGAGCATAAATCCCCTCAGCAGGTTGGACAGGTCCCTATCCTGAGCCCAAACCTTCACTCCCCTCTCCCAGCCACCATCCAAAGAGCAGGAGTTGGTACCTGGCCATGCGAGGGAACAGCTCAAACATGGTGTCCAGGACATTCCTGTAGCGTTTCTTCAGTTTGAATAGCCTGAAAGGAGAGGTCAGCAGTTACCCACACCCTGCAGCCCTCCTGCTGCTGGGGGAAGAGCTACAGGGAGAATCCCAGCTCTCTCCACCTCACAGGTCAATGACAGTGAGGTTTCCTGACACCTCACTGCTCTTGCTCAAGTGGTCTCTTGCTCACCTTCCAGTGTCCTGCTGTCCCATCTGAATGTTTATGACACATTCAACTGTTTACAGGACTGAGGATCTCAGGGAAAAAAAGGCTATCCTTTTACATGGCATGATGCATAATCAGGTATTTAGAACTCCTAAAAACTGTGAGAACTTACACTGGTCCCATGTTCAGGGTCAGGATTCATTCCTGCTTCCCCCCAGACACAAGCTTTTCTGTGTTTCCCCCGTGACCCAATAAAAATTGATGAAAGAAAACTACACTGCGCCTGCTAATTTAAGATTTGGCAACCCCATCAGCCTTCACAGAGAAGCAAAGCTGCCAAACAGGCTTGGGCAGGGGAGGAACAGAGAAAACACTACTTTTTTTCCCCTCTTGAGTGTCATGAAGTGTTCTCAAAATCTTCACTGAAGAGGAGTTAATAATTTAACTCTTTTAATGTAATAAATTACATTAGCTTGTTTTTAATGAAACATTTCGCCTCAAATCCCTTCCCCCTGTGGCTCTGGAGGTGTTTGTGAAGGTGAGTGTACCTCGACATGAGGGGGTTAATCAGCCCCAGCTCCCTGAACTGCAGAGAGGTTACAGGCCATGGTCTTGCTCAAAGTGTGAGATGCAGTTACAGCAGGGCAGTACTTCACCCTAGAAAGCAGCATCCTTTGAAAACTGTAATTTCTGGTAATTCAATGGAAATTATTAAACTGGCTCAGACCATCTCACTCTGACAGAAAAGCTTTTCTCTGAACAGCATCAGACAATTTAGAGGAGGTGTAAGAACCCCACGAAGGCAGACACAGGATAATCTGCCCCCAGTAAATCCCTTGATCTCTATTAGAGATCAGCTTAAGCTCCAAAGCATGGGGTTTTCATATCCCATCCCAAGTTTTTTGTTATCGTTCATTTTGATAACTCAGGCTAATCTCATTACCCCACGCAATTCCTGTTTGCCACGGTCACATTCCCACAGAGCAATCCTTGCCCTCTCCTGCTAAGGAGCTCAGTCCCCAGTGGGACTGATGGAAAACAAGCCTGTCTTCTCCCACCTGCTCTCTGGAATCCCCCCTTCCCAGCCTTTCCCACTCACCTCAGCAGCTGGAGGGGTCGCAGGACCACGATGAAGTAAAAGGGCTCCATGTTAAAGGCCAGTGCCATGAGCCCCAAAAATGCAAACAGGGTGACTGAGAAGTCAAAGCTGGAAAGAAAAATCAAATCCAATCAATGTAAGAGCAGCGATTTATCAGTAGTGCTTCAGCAGAGAAGAGGGATTGGTGCTGCTCCAGCCTAACAAGATGCACGAGGCCAGGGGCAGAAGAATTGTAAGAGCTGGCTGATGGCCTTCTCTCTACAGGCTTGGCTCAGAAGTTGGTGTTTCCAACCCAAGAAGAGGAATGTGCACTTACAGATTCCAGCCTGAGGACAGGTACTCCACAGGCCCCAGCCCAGTGGTCTTCAGGAGCAGCTCCACGCCATAGACTGCAAAACAAGAGGGACCAGGCATGAGCAGCCTCACAGGAAAGGCTCATGGGAAGGTTTGCCCTCGTGGACGTGTGGGTGATTTCAAAGGATTTCTAAACAGGGGTTTAACAGACACCACCCATCCTCCTTAATCTCAGTGAGGTGCCAAAGAGACTTTTCCTCTCCAAATCCACACATTTTCCTGTGTTCATGGAGATTTCTCTCCGGAAAAGTCTACAAAACAACCCCTGCCAGGCACACCACTGCTCTGGATGGAGGCTCTACACCCATGGTTAAGTTATAACTTCAATTCCTTTCCCAGCTCCTCGGGAAATGACACAGCTCTGTTGGGAGGCATCAGCTTACTTGTGAGGAAGACTATGTAGCTCCACGGGACATTCCTGGAGAAGAAATTCCCTCCTGCAAAACACAAGAACAGCTTTCTCAAGCCTTCCCTTTTTTCCAATCCCTCAGCACCACAGTCAAGGAGCAAGCTGCGATGTTTCCTACCTTGCAACATGAAGGTTTCAACAAGAATCCAGATTCCATTCACAGCCACCACAGTGTCTAGAAAACAAAGGAGATACCCATAGCAAAACCACTCCTGGATATCCATTTCTTAGGCCAACAAAAAGAACACAATATAGGACAAGTGGCAGGGTCATTGGTTCCAACTCAATGAACAAACTGAAAATTGTGATTTTCAATGAACAAACATAAATTGGGAGTCTTCCCCCATGTCTTTCTCCAGGCCTTTAACAGATGCAGTGCCTTTATGTTCAAAAAGAAACAAAACTACAAAAAAACCCAAAACCCAACCCTCAAATTCCTGAGTAGGAACAGATCATTTAGAAGCCAGCAGGTAGCACCAGGAGGAAGCACTCTGTCCTCTAGAGAAGAGGAGCACAGGCAGCTCAGTTGCCAAGCAATCCCTCCAGCAGGGAGGACGCTCACAGCTCCTCAAGAGCAAACAGAGTGTGGCTGACTGGCAAGGCACCTCCTCACCCAGCATCCTTCAGCTGCAAGGTAAACCCCCCAAGGTTTGGGAAAGCTGATCACCAGCCCACCAAAATGCAACAAGCTGACTCCTCCAGCACCAGCCCCACAGGGGTGTTGTGCAGTGAGCCAGGGAACCTCTGCAGAACGAGAGCTGAGAGCCCAGGCTGGTGGTACAACGAAGCAGTTCCCTCCCCCTCCACCAAAACTTCAAAATTTGTCCATGAACCATGGCTCAGGCCACATTAAGTCCTTGGAGGGCTGGCAGACACAGCACACCAGGCCCACATGAGCAAGGGAGCCAAGCAGAGACAGCTCATTATTCCTACTCACACATAGTGTACTGGAACACACGGGACTTCACCAGGATGTTGATGCCTGTGTGAAGGAAAGGATGACAAAGCAAATGTTTACACCATCCTCCATACCACAGATCCCTCTATCTTCTCCTCTCCTTAGAGACATTTTCCGTACCAACCCTCGGCACAGAAGCAAAACATATCAGCAGATGATTAACTTTCACTTTTAGGGAACAAGTTTAAATATCCTTTAGAATTTTAGCAGCAATGAAGTCGTTATTCTTAGCCCCCAAGATGCCCTGTTTGGGATCTTACGTGCTAATTCTGGGATGTGGATAGAGGTAAATGCTCTGTCTGGATTTGGAACAACAAAGAGAGTTGGGAGCATCAGCAGAGCTCTGAGGGCTCCTGTGGCAGCTGTATTTGGATCATGGGGTGTCAGCTGTCCCCCAGGAGCACACACCACCTCAGAAGAGCTGCAGGTTCTTAATTCTGAATGGCTACATCCAGTCAGGGAACTTGGGACACAGGAGGTAAATTGGCAAGACATTACTCTGATGGGGATTTCAGGCCTCTTTTCCCTTCCCAAACTGCTGTCCTTGACCTGAACAGGAGCTGCAGCCACATCTTGGGACCAGGCAGCCTAACAGCTTTTGTGACAACCCAAATCCACTCCACAGTCACTGCAGGAATTTTTACATATTTATAGGATGTTAATATTTACAGGACAGAAATCTCCCCTGCAGACTCTGAATCCAAGTCTCTGACCTCGGAGGCTCTGGATCCACAGGGAGTTGGTTAGAAGGCCTTCCCTCAGGTGTTTGCCAGGGATGTAAGAGAAAGCCCCTTCACAGTGTCCTGTCTTTGTAAAGAAATACTCTTCCTGCCAGCTGAGCACACGCTGCCATGAAAACAGTGTGTTACCTTTAAAAATAAGGAATGCAGTCCGTGGAAGGTCATCAAACCAGTGCTCGCGGTTCCGCTTTGCCTGGAAGCAGAACAGCCACGGTCAGCAGCAGCCAGAGCTACAGCCATGCAAAAAAAAGGGCAGGGATGGAGACCCACCTTACCCCCAGCACCTGCTTCTCTTAGATTGCCTTTGTTTGTCACGCAGCTCCTCTCTAACCACTCCTTTTCTCTCCCTCCCACACACAGTTCCCTTCCTCGCCACCCAACAAACTCTTACCTTCCATTTTAAGCCAACAACTTCATAGAAATTGTAAAAATCCTTTAGACTGCAAAACAGAAAGAAACATCTGGTAAGAGCTTTGAGGGTGACCAGATCCTTAATTGTCCTTGTCAGACATCACTAGTGGAGAGTCCCTGGAAGTTATTAACTCCCTATCAGAGCTGCAGCCAGAGCTGACAGAACTCAACAGTGACCTCTTCCCAGCCTGGCCAAAGGTTCCTGACTGACAATAACCAGAATCTTCTTTCTGTAATGCTTCAGCTCTTAAGGGAAACTCTGTCTCTACTGAACTCCAGAATTTTACCACTGAGAGGAAAGACCTGAGGCTTAGATGCCAACTCCAAGGGATGGAGATTGCACTGCTCTTCATGAAGAAGTCTTGGACTGGCTTAATTACTCGTACGGTCCTTTTCTAACATCTTTGCACATTTTCTTTTCAAGGTAAAAATGAAGTTTGAAAAAGGACATGAAGGCAAAGAAACTCATAGAACATGAGTGTCTGTCTAGGTGCTCAGGGTCAGGCCTGTTAGAAATTTTATGTGTCTGAAAGTGAGGATGCTGAACTTCTCAGACTTACTGGTGACATCGGTGCCTAAATTTCACAACTCAAGTCTTTCTCTCTGTGCCATTTTCAATACTTCTCTGTGGCACTTGACTTCAACGAGAAGCTTCAGCACCAGTTTCATAGGAGAGTCACTTGGAACTTGTCCGTGGCCAGAACAAAGGAAAAGGAAGAGGTGGTCTCCTGCTCTAATTCCCTCTGCTCCCCTGCTGGCTGGAGTTAGCTGCACCCACCCTCCACCAGAATGGCAATTCTCTGCCTCATAACACAGAGGATGGCAGCCCTGAAAGCACCAGCAGAACCAAATTTTAATTAACAAAACCCTGGGGGGGACAGCCAGCTGCTGGAAAAAAGCAAAAACTTGTTAAGCTGCGAGGCTGCGCTGTGCGAGGAAATGCTCCTCGCAGGCTCCAGAGCTGCTCCCCAGCTCTGCTCGGGCAGGGAGTGGGAAGCAGATCCTGCCTGCGAGTGCCAGCACGACACTGCATCCACAAGAGGGCACGCAGGAACTCCAGCACCTCCCAAGGAAAACCTCAGCTCTCAGGGTACCACCCCTCCCAGCTCCCTGCTCATTCCAGAAACCCAGACATCCTCCCCAAAGCACAGCGCAGCTGCAGGGAGGGGAGCAACCTCCCTGCTCTGGGTGCAGCAGCAGGTCCATCCTACCTGACTAAAGGGGTATTGCTCTGATTCAGTGCTTTGAAGGTGAGATATCTCTCCCTGGCACACATCCGAGGCTTGTAGAACCGCAGCAGCCCTTCGAAGTGCTTGAAGGAAATTCCAGACGGCCTCTGGCAACAAAGGAATGCTGTCAGAAGCAGCAGCATCAGGCAGGAACGCACAGAAGCTTTTAATTCTCACTCTGGATTTGTTTTAAGCAGGATTTCATACATTATAACTGAGCCCCCTAAGTACCCTGAGCTATTACTTTAACATACCAAGCTCATCCCAGGGCACAGAGATCAGAAAGCCTTCCTAGCAGTCGGTCCCTCCAGCAAATGCAGAACTGTTCCCTGTTGCCCCATCACCCGAAAATTATGCAACCAGACACCCCAAGCAGAGTTCAACCCCTCTTCTTGGGAAATTAGCAAGCAGTCTAACAGATCCCATCATGGCACTTTTTTAAGACCATCAGCTATGTGCACTAAACATGAACTAATCAGCTAGAAGTGAGTTAGTTATTTTTTGGTCTTATTTCTCTTGCTGCTCCAACAAGTTAAGCAAGAAATCAACCTCCTCCCCATAGCGCTTGTCCCTGTAGAAAGTTGTTTGTAGGTGAATTCCTTCTGTTTCTGCACTGTTCACTTGTGCAGGATCTAGAAAATGGATTCTATCTTCAATTGTATGACCCATCCCTCCTCTCAGCAGTGATGCCAAACAAGTCCTCAAGTGACCCAGACTGATTCAGAGAGAAATCAATGATCACATGCACTCCAGAACAAATTCCCCTCATTTTACCAAGCCATAACCTCACGCAGGGCTGAAATTCAGAGCACTCTGCTTTTTCTCCACAAACAGAGGTGAACAAGTTACATGAATGAAAAAACCACCAGCCCGTGGTGGGTCTGATCACAATCAACAGAGATGAATTCCCTCTTTTTGGAGGCTGTTTAAGCAGCCCAGCCCAGGGGTGCTGCTGACACAGCTGTACCTGTTTGGTGACCAGCAGCCGGTACGCGTGCTGGATGGCCGTGCGCTTGTGCAGCAGCAGGGACTTGAACTTCCTCTTCTCAATGTCATTGAAAGTGTCAAACACAACAGCCAGAAGCTGAGAAGACAAGAAAAAAAAAGTGCTGCTTTGACCCTTGTACTCTGCAGGGTTCCAGGGAAGCGAGGAGAGGCACTGCCTGCAGCAGTGAGGTCCCGCTGGCACGAGGGATCCCTCAACGGGATCCCCAGGCTCAGGGCTCTGATCCACTTCTTGGAGGGGGTCCAGATGTTTCTGGCCTCTCAACACTTGCTGGTGGGTTTTAAGGGCTATGGCTCAGCCACACAAATGCCAGCAGAAAACTGTATCAAGAGATTTATTACGAAGCCCTGATCTGTTCCTGGAAAGCAGGGATTGAGGGCTGCTCTCTGGAGTCCCCCTTCCTGGGAGCTCGGGCTAACACACAGTAAAGCTAACCCTCCATCTGGGAGGCAGTGAAATCCAACCACAAGCATCAGATCCCTCACCCTGGGCTGCAGAATTGCTCAACTCCTTTGGCAAGCCCTTTTCCAGCACTCACGTCCTGCCCTGGGCAGCCATGCTCTCACTCTGCAGTGATCAGCACTGCAGTCCTGCCTTACTGAGTAATTCCATCCCCTTCAAACTGATTTACAAAGTGTTTCGGGCAAGTCCAGATAATAAAATGCCATTTTATGATAAATAATTAAGACAGAGAAGGATAATAAATTTCATGCAACCGAGTATGTCACTCCAAGCACGATATTAATGGGAGAGTAGTTGAAAGATGCTCATATAATTTGGTTTTCTGTGATTTAGTTCAATTCCTCATGGTTAGACATTAAGAGTTCTATCTGTAGCCAAGCTGCCATTTCTAGAAGTGTTCTGCCAAAGGGTGTGAGATGATTGCAGAGCAGTTCTGGGAATGGGGAAGACTCTGCTGAGCAATGAGCTCCAAAACCAGGCAGAGGGAAGTGAAGTGCCCCCCCCGGGACTCACCAAGTTCATGATGAAGTAGAGCTCAATGGAGAGGTACACGATGAAGAAGACACAGGACCAGGGGTTCCGGGCGTAGGACGGCATCATCACATCAGGGAAACTGCATCCCAAAGGACAGCAGGGTAAACATCAAATAACTCATGGTACACATCCCACTGCACAGGGCACGGGGCGGGAGCTGGGCGTGTGCAAACTCACACCTAAAGACTTGCACATTTGTGCAAAACTCGTGGGGAAAAAAAAGAAATGCGGCAAGCACATTCCTCGCACATCCCAAACACCAAAGGGGGTTTGTGATGTGGTTAAGGGCTATGCTTTGATACTTAGCAGCAGTTGTACAGCCTCGGTGCAGGTGTTACAACCTCAGATTTATTCCATCCTTTGCTAATTTCCTAATCCTCAGGGCTCTCCCTGACAGCAGATCAATATTTACTCACTGCTGTTATCCCAATTTCCTAGCAGACAGGTGAACTGCAGCACAGGAATAGGAAGTTACTTCTCTAAAGGAAGTTACTTCTCAGCAGCTGTTGGCTGCCAAAGGAACACAAACACAAGTTCTCCCTCTGTGGACCAAGGCCTAACGAAGCTGTTCCTCCCATTACTGCCCTCACAGTGATGAAGACATCTGAATCCTTAGAGATAACTCTGCAGCTGAGGTCACAGTGTCCTAAAGTAAAATGAAATACCAGTTCTTCCCATGCAGGCTGACCCTGGACATCTCCCTCAGGCAGAGGAAAGGGGTCACACATTTGGAGACAGAGCATTTATGCAGATAAACTCTTGGCTCTGCCAGACTCCTTTGGGACAAAGGGAAAGACCGAGATAGAAGAGCATGAACTTACTTTGAAGTGGTCAAAAGCACAAAGAGATTCACCAGACTGTTCTCTAAGGTATTGAAGTACTGAAAGAAAAAATTCCCATGACAAAATGCAAGCAGGAATTCATAGGGACAGTTTGTTCAAAGAAGCACCCAGTCCCCCCACCCTTTTGGATACAGGCACTCCCACAATTCCCTGACGCCTTCCCTAGGGAAAAGTACATCAGCACTGCTCCTTCTTAAAGCTCCCTGAGAGCTGGTGTGTGAAGGGTTAAACCAAAAGCACATTTTTGTAAGTACTTTCTCCCAACCAGCCACAGCATGGGCAGCAGCAGGAACCAGTGGCTGCTGGACTCAGACCACAGCAGTGGAAGTGGCTGAGCTTTGCCCCAGACACCTCCTCCCCTGGGGACAGTGGCAGGGACAGTGGCATCTGTCCCCTGGGGACAGATTCAGCTCTTCTGGCTGAATGAAAGCATCAGGAACAAGGCACAACTCTGAGAATGTTCCCTTTGGGACATCCTGTCTTGGAGGAAGTTCCTTCCACAGTGTTCCTCCCCAGCTGAGGGTAAAGCAGGGTGACACTGCCAGGCAGCCTCGGAGCAGCCAGCGTTTGGTCTCACATGGAATAAACTATGACTGCACTGTAATGCTGGATTCTTAATGAAAGAATCAAGATACTCACTGGATCCGAGTGGTTAGGAGAAAACAGGTAAAAACCTGAAGAGGCAGCAGAGAAAATAGAGGAGGAGAGAAAGGAGAAAGAACAAATAAAAATAAAGTCAGTTCAATGTCGAGCAGTGGAGCAGTTCCCAAAGGGAAGGTCCCACTAACAGTAAATCCTCTCTGACACCCTGAAGATGGGAGTATCTGGGAGACTTTCTCCACAGAGATTTGCCAATAAAAGTCATTGGCATTTCACTGCTCCTTTTGGAAAATAAACTTTCTGGGGATGGTTTGGCCTGTAGCAGGTACACTCCAGACACATGCATTTCTGGGGATGCAGATCAAACTGTCAACATTGAGGAAGAGCTGGTGGAAGCAGAGCTTGAAAACACACTGACTGTGCTCTGCAAGAGGTCAAAAGCACTTTTGTATAAAAATTAAATACCCAGCTTTCAGACTGTTTTGGATGTTTTAACTCTGCCTTCCAGATGACTGCAGATGAAATGGGATAAATGGAAGATCCTGGCAACACTTTGAATCTGATTAGCTTTATATTCATCCAGGCTGTTCATGTTGCTTTTGGACAATCACTGGTTAAGAGCATCACTTCTCCATCCATTAATACAACTCACCCAGAATAGCAAAAATCACCATGAAGAAAAGCAGGAGGAGAAGGATGTCAATAAATGGTGGGAGGGACTGGAAGATCTGTCGCAGATTTCTGAAAAATAAAAAAAAATTAATAAACTAAAATTTGCACATTTACGCCTCCAGGTTGTCAGTGGAAAGAAAAAAACCCACCACCACCTCCCCACACTTGAGGGCTTTCTTCCCACTCCCTCCAATGATTAAAAGTAGAAAGCTTGCTAAATTAGGATCATTTCCAAGCTACCAATCTGTCCTTTGCAGTCAGCTCTCAGGTACTGCAAACAACACCAGTGTCACGCTGTCAACTCTCCTTCTTCAGACTAAAGAGCAGCCCTGATTCACTGTGCAGCTCCCAGGCAAGCCAAGGAGCAGAGCCAATGCAGCCACACCTCTGTGCTGGTCTCTCTGAGCTGGTTTACACACCCGAGCCCTGTGCACCATCAGCACATCCACACTTAGGTCACGACGGAACCATCTCCAACACAAACACCGGTGAAAGACACTGATTTTCCTGGGATGCCTGCAGGATCTGAATGCTCTCCCTCCAGCCCAGCCCCAGGAATGAGGGCAGAACCCCCGAGCAGCCCAGCATCACCTTCTGACAGCCCCACAGTAGCGACAGTCCACGAGGAAGATGCAGCGCAGGGCGCGGGTGATGCGCACGTGCGAGGTCTGGCGCACCAGCACCACGATGGCCTCGATGAACTGCACCAACAGCACACACGTCTGCAAGAAAGGGGGAAATCAGAGGCAAAGCTCTGGCTGAGCACCTGTTTATTTGGACACCTGAAGGGTGGGAGGTGTCCCTGAGAGCTCAGGGACCTCGCATGAATCATCTGGCAGCGGGACACAGCGGCTACATCATCCCTGCTGCAGCTCAGGCCAGTATTTAATCTGTCTCTTTGGCTCCTGGAGGTGCTGAAGGAGAAACCCTGACAATCAAGCAGACAACTCACCTTGACCATTGTCCTTTTGTGCCTGATAAAGGTTTGGAAGCCCAGCCACCTCATCTTCATGGAGAGTTCAAAGACGACCACGATCAACGCAAACAGCTCCAGGGTCGCGTGGACCTGCGGCAGCACAGGTCTGGTGAGAACAGCAGCGCAGCCGAGGCCACACTCCTGCCCCTCCTTTTTCAAGGAGCAGGAGGGCCTGAGAGCAGTCTGAGCATAGCCTTGTGGCATGCAGGAAAACCCCAAGCCACTCTTTCACAGCTAACATAGCACTGTTTTTCAAAATTTCTGTATCTACTGCTTTGTGCTTTTATTAAAGCAATTTTCCTCTAAGCAGTACCAGGCCAGAATTTCCTGAAATCCACATCCCTTCTGGGCTTGAGCAACACAGAAGAAAACCTTATTGATACATTTGAAACAAAAGGCCAAGACATCAACAACTTGAGCAGAAACACTTTGGAAAAAAGATGGAAACTAATTTTTTTAGTGAAACACAAGAAGGAGAGCTGCTGGGCAGAGGGATTTTATACAGAGAAGAATTTTCTCTTGAATTAAACATTCTGGACAATCACAGGGAGGGTCCAGATCTGTGTTCTAGGAACCAGTGGTGGTGCTGGGCTAATGGCACCAGCCCTGACAACAACTTTGAAACCACCCCATCAAAGCACACAGATTTCTGAATTATCTCACAAAAAAGGGAAAACCCACCCATTTCTGCTACAAAATGAAGAACTGCACAAATTGATAACACGAAACGAGTGTCACTTTCATTGTGTTCTGCCCAGCTCAGATGGAAGAAGGAACTTTTGCTGTCTGGCCTATCTGCTGTCAACCATTTACAGACCAAGCCAGGTGGATTTTTTTCCTCTTACTGCCTCCTCCTTCCTCTCTGTTTGGCCATGGTTTTCCTCTTACCCACACTGCAGAGCAAGCAGACGCTCTCCTTTAGCCCCCAGGTACTCACAAAGATGCCCAGGCGGAGCATGGGGACCGCTGGAGCCTCGCAGAGGGACAGCAGCAGGAGCAGCAGGGCCGTGCTCAGCTCCATCAGGTAGAAAAGGTGGTTGTGTGCAAAGAGGTAGGCAGCGAGTGCTTTGGCATTTTTGGGGTGAGTGAAGAACTTGTCATTATTTTCTCCTTCCTAGGGCAGCAGGAATAAAGAAGGGAACAGCATTAGTGACTCAGTATTATAAAAGAGTGAAGAATGCAGACTTTTATAGGGATTAGATACAATTCCCAACAGACTATTCCCATTTCCAGCCTGTTGTTGACGTGTTTATTGAGGAATGGATTCTAAGCACATGGGACATCCCCTTCTGTCCATAACCACATTTCAGTAATGAAACTCTTTAATATCCACAAGCTCCTGCTTCTGAAACCCCTGAGCCTTTCTGCAATGAGGCAGAGAGCTGGGAGAGTTTATAAAGGCAGGCAAAGAAACTTCAGCCAACATCCCGACATAAACACAGCACAACTACTGCCACATGTTTTCAGACTCATTTGATTAAACTTCTCCAGGACAGAACACGAAAACACCCAGATAAGCTCCAGGGCACCTGGCTGACAGTTGTTCCTCCTTATCTTGGCCTTGCAAAATGTCTGGGAGAAAACACTGGAGCACACACTGGTGTTTTCTGCTTCAGGAATGTAAGACAGACTCCATGAAAAATTAACAAGTCTCTATGCTGATCTGTCACTCCCTCTTAACTAGACAGCTTAATTAACATTAAAAGGTCAGATACTCCATCTTAACACTTTGCCTACACCTGATTTTCAAACAGCTACATTGTGGCTATTTTTACCCCTAGGACAAAACTTAGTTTGGGGAGATTTTAGAGGGTTTTCATGCAGAACCACCCAACAGCTTCTCCTTTTTCTCGAGTCAACAGTTTTGGCAAGGGAGCTTTTGTCACTCACAGGAAACTTGCTGCCTCTCGGGAACTGTCATAAGAGATCACTTTTCCCCAGCAGGGCCACATGGATGCACAAGAAGTGGTGAGGTTTCATTTAAATTAACATCTTTCCAGGCAGGCAATTACTGCAAGGACAGTCAAGCTATTACTATCAAAGCAGAATAGCTGTGATTGCAAATGGATAACGAGGTCAGGGAACTCTCCTTTAGGAAGTGAAGCATTTTCCAGACTCGCTCAGGAGAGGGTTCCCAATGTTTCTCACTTACTCCAGCTCACACTGGGTTTCAGAACAAACACTGCTGGGTCAGAGAGCTGGGCTGGAGCAGGACAGAGCCAGCCCTGCAAAGAGCCCAGGCTGAGATCAGCAGGATCATTCCCATCCACGCCTGGCAGAACACACTTGTGGAATGACAAACACCCTAAACCCTGCCTCTTGGGAGCCAAGCAATCCCAAACGTGTCTGGACAGCAAAGCCCTCTTATCCAGACCTGACACTCGCCTGCAGCCACTCTCACAAAGCTCTCTTTAAGTGATTCTACCTCATTTCAAGGACAGTGTCATCGTGGCCATCGGTCAAGGCAGCAGCAGCCATCATCCCCATCCAAAGGCTGGGCCTGCTGTGCCCATCACCATCAGAGCTGCAGCAGCTCAATGACCCTTTGCAGAGCTGCTCCAATAATCAGGAATTTAAACAAAAGCCTGGGAGGGAGGCTGGAGCCACCCTGCCATTGTCAGGGCTGCTCCAGCACAGCACGGAGCTCAAGTGTTGCCAAGGTCCAGCCTACACTGTTTTAAAATACCTGAGAAGTGAGATTTCTCAGTTCTGTGGGGTCAGAGCAGGGAGGAACAAATGGTTTTTCTGTCACCTTGCAGTGGCTTAAACAAAAAGAAAAACCCAACTGGGTCCAAAGCACCTCAGAGCTTTGAAAGGGAATTAAGAGAAGGAAGGAAGGATGGACAGCAATGGAACCAGCAACCATTTCAGACTGGACAGCTCTGGGAGAAGCTCAGTTTTTGTGGCTAATTTCTCACATCAGATGTACAGCAACCTGAAAAACACAAACCCTTCCTTGCAGTAAGGATGGCATTTCTGGTAACTGAAGCATGGGTGGGGTTTGATTCTTTGTTGTTTTAAATATTATAAATTTCGCTCCTGGGCTGATCCTGATCCCAGCATCCTTTAATCCTGTAGAAATCAAGATCTCTGCTTTCTCTCATACCTCACATGACCTGCAGGACTTGACTGACACTAACTGGGCCACCCACCCACCCCATGGCCAAGGCAGGACTGGGACCTGCACTTCCAGAACAGGAGACATCCCCAGGAGAGCACTGACCATTCCCCCGGAGCGACTGGAGAGATGAAATGACAATCTCTGACCAGCCACAAAAATCTCCACGCCTAGGTGGCAGAACTGTGCATGTGCTGAATCCCCCAACCACTACAGTCCTTGGGACAGGGTGCATTTTGTTGTTCAGTTGCTCCAAAAGACTTCCAAAGCCGACCTGGAGGCGCCTCCAGCACCGCCCCACTCCTGAAGCAGAATCCTTGGCAAAGCACCGAATTTTCAGCCTCGGAACGGAAGCTGTTTGTTTCCCACAACCAAGAAGCACGGTGGTTCCTGCAGCCCTTTCTGCCCCCGACCCAGCAGGGCTCACCTGGAGGTAGATGGCTGCCTCTTGGTAGTTCATCTCCCAGTTGTGGCGGGCAGAGCTCTGCTGGGCGCAGCACTCCCTGGCCGCCGGGCTGGAGGCATCGTTGACAACGTCACAGCTGCCTCCATCTGCACCAGAGGAACAGGGATTGACCATCAGGGAAGCTGGGATGGAGCAGGAGGCTCTGGGATCACAGACAGGCAGAGTAGCTGGGAAAGTGGCAGCTGTACACTGACAAATTGACTCTTGGCAGGCAGGAGCTTTAAAGAGACACTCAAACCCAGCGCTTCCACACGGGAATGCTCCCGGAAGATCATCAAAAGAGACAGCTTCCTATTGAATACAGCAAGCAGCTCTCCTGGCGCAGAGGTGAGTGCTGTCATGCCTGAAGCTTGCTATCAGCATCAGGAACTACAACCAGGCAGGTAACAGCCACCAGCCCCCCAGGATGCCCAGCCCAGTGAAGAAAAGAAGGTTTCTGAAGGAGCAAGAAGCTTTTGCACATGTCCTTGGAGCAGAGGCCATGGAAGGATGGGCACAGCAATGCCCCTGCCACGAGGCAGCAGTGTGAGGAGAGAAGCTGTCAGTACTTTGAGTAGAAAGCCCCATTTCTCACAGCACTTCACAGTTCCACAACACTCTGAGGAGCTGCTAAGTACTGACACCCCTCTGATGCAAACAAACTGCAAGATGAATTTTCTGTTCACACTCCATGCATTAATTCTGAAATTTCTGAGCGCCTGTCCTTCTCACCAGCGAAGAACTACAGAACTATGCCATACTGAACACTGGAACCAGATTTTGTAAATAAAGATTTTGTTTAAAAAAACCCGAAAAAATTCAATTGCAAAAAAAGCTACTTCCAAGCAGAGCTACACATACACCTACAGTGCCCTTCCCATGAGAGAGTTACACAGGGCATGTAAACTCCAAAATAATTGCCATTTTTGCATTCTGCTGCCTTGGTGCTATTAAGACAGATGAAAACTAAGCAAGAAGACAACTACTGTACAAAACGGGAATGTCCCCTGGTTCTTCTTTCTGGGACTGGGGGTTTTATTTCACCTTTGACAAAGAACACTGAGCAGAGAATCCACAGCAGTGATGTGCTTCACCACACCTGCTTAGGGCCTGTGGTGAAGCTAGCCACACTCTCAGTTCTCCAGAGTTTCAAACACTTCCCACATCACATGGTTGTTCCTGCTCTCAGAAGAGACTTCCCTCCTCCAGTGCCTCATGTTCCCGAAGTGGGTACATGTAAAATCGAGCTTGCCAGCACAGCAGTGCTGATTTCCCCCTTTTTTTATGAGCACAGGAGCTGTGGTGTGGCAGCTCCTTCTCTCTGTGTTCCAAGTCGTTATCTGAGAGTGGGCAAAAAGCACCACGAGGTTCTTTTCCCCTCTCATGACAGCCTGCTGAAGATTTGCTGTGACAAGATAATCCTCGACGAATTACTGATTCAGTCTCTCCAGAACACCCTCTGGAGTGGGGAGGGAGTCCATGCCAGAAACTCTGCACCCGCCAAGAGAAATGGCACCATGTGCTCCTGGCAGAGGCAGGGAGTGGGAAGAAATCAGAACCCCTTCACCAGTGCACAGCCACAGCTGCCTCTTCCACCCCCAAATCAAATTAAGATCACATTTCTCTGGGGTTTGTGAAGACCTTCCAGATTGCGCGCTCAGGTTGCCGAGCATTCCGCAGCACGAAGCCTGTTTCTCTTCCTTGCTTCCCCCACACCCTTAAAATACCACTCAAAATCTGGACAAATGTTTGAATGAGGCCGGTTCCTCCCCCACAGCCCTTGATTTAGCACAGTTCTTGAAAAAAACCTGAATGATGGAGTTTTTATTTATCCACTGAGCTGGAATGGCAGCCTTCTGGTTTGTCTGCTTTTTAACTCGGAGATGACAGCCATATGCAAAATCAGAAGCGCTATATTGCAAGCTCTAAAAAGTTCTTAAATGTTATTATTTACAAAGCTTTTGCTGGGGATGTGTCTCAAAAAGACAGACTCCCTCAAACTGCAGCCTGAGAGCAAAACCTTTCCACATTTGATGCTTAACAGTTACAGGAGGAGCATATCTTCATCAGAACCTGGACTTTACATTACAGAATATACAAAATTTAAGAGGATCAAAACACACTGTGGCCAAAACAGCAAAGGTTTGTAGCATTAACCTAAACACCAACACACTGGACCCTGCCAAAAGATGCCAAAATCACCTTTAACCCTGAACAGCTCTTTTGCAAAAATTAACCTCTCTGGAAAGGATCAACACTAGGAAAAGACACACCCCAGCAAAAACCCAGGACAGGACCCCGCTCTGTGCTTCCCACAGAAGCTGAAAACAGAAGAGCTGTCCCAGCTCTGAGACCAAGGTTGCAAATACAAAACAGCACTCAGAGATGCAAATCAGAACCAAAACCAGCTCTAGAAATCAAGATGCTTTCCTGCTGCCTAAACCAGGCGCAGACAACAGAAAATGCACGGAAGTGTTCCAGTGGGGAGCTGCATTTTTGTGGATCAGCTCCTTCCCCATCAGGTACCAGAAGGTTGATCTAGCATCCCTGAGGCAACAGAATCATCTGGGTCATAAATAATAATAAAAATAATAATAAATTTGAAGAGCAGCCCTCTGACTGTGTGCTTGGCAGCCCTCCAGCGAGCTAATTTCCTCAGCTGCTCCCATGATAACAATGACACAGACTAATGCAAGCTCGGCTCCGCTCGTGCTGCACAACATCCCCGACGGCGTTTACCATCAGTATGGAGCTCAATGAGATAGGAGGATCTCTCCACGGGGCTCCCGGAGTCCTCGAAGTAGATGGCAGGCAGCTCCCTCCACTGCATGGCAGCCGCTGGGGCTCGCAGCCGGAGTTCCTCCCTCCCTTCCCCAAGCTGATCCTCGATTTCGCAGCTTCCTCAAGGGAAAGCTCCGCACAAAAGACTCCGCTCTGCTGCCTGCAGAACTGAACGGTTCCTCCCCTCCCCTCTGAGGAAGGTGGCTCAGACCTCAGTGAGATCCTTTCCCTGGGTGTTTCCGAGGGCGAGATTTTGGAAGGTTTAGCTGCAGGACGAGGAGCTGCCAGGCACCAGCGTGCTGGCGAAGCGGGGATTCGTGTGCTGCGCTCTCGTGTTCTGGCATTTAGCACAACTTGCTCACCAGCAAGCACGATGAGCTAACGGGAGAGGAGTCAAAGTGCTGAGCAGGCACAGCAAGGAATCTCCAGCACAAAAAACGAAAACAGATATTTTGTGAAGTTCGCAGCGCGAGGGGCACGCCAAAGGAAGCGAACTGAGCTGGTCACAGATGGCAAAGCTTCCTTCCTTACACTTGTGTAACTTATCCCAGTCGTTCCCTGAAAAGAGAGAGAGGGAGGGGAAAAAAAAGAAAAAAGGCGGGGGGGGGGAAGAAAAAAAGGGAAAAGCAAAACCAGCTGGCTGCTTACACAAAGCATCCGGAACGAGACTGCCGGGACTCCAGCATTTCCATTCAGTGCAGCGGAGCATGCTCCTGTGTAAATAGTTTCCATATGTCATCATTACAACAAAAAACAAAAAAACAAGGAAGAAAGAGAAGGAGCATAAACTTTCCAGAGCCCAAACCTCTCCCTCTGCAAAACAAATTCCCTGCTTAGGGGAAGGAAAAACTCTCCATGGACTGAGAGCAAACGAGCTCCCCTCGTTCGGAGGCACTCATGCAGCCATGGGGGATCTCCAGGGCAGAGCTGAGTGGGGAGTAAGGGACAGAAAACATCCACAGGAGGCCGGGATAAATCACCCTTCCCAGCCAGCTATTATATATCAAACTGAAGTCACTCTGGAATTCCATGGGTTTTGGTGTCTGCACTTCTTTAAATAAATAATATTTTTTTAAAAAATTCCAACAAACTAGTAACCTCCTACAAATTCAATGAGTTACAAAGCAACCCCTACAGGGCAGCTCTTCCATTTGCCTCGGAGCTCCCCCAGTCTGGCTCTCATTAGCCAGTTTGCCAGATGTTCTGCTTTCCAGATCACACACACTTCTTATGGCCTTGCACTGAAACAGACTGAGATTTCCTAACTGGCTTGCTGCCTGGCTCCAAAGCCTTTTCTGGACTTACCAGGGCTTTCTCCTAAATGGTTGAGAATGGTTTGGATGCTAGTTTCCACCCTGCCCAGATACTGCTGTTTTAGCAAGTACACCTGTGATGACAGAACACTGCAGAACATGTGAAGGCATAAGTGACTTAAATCAGCAAAAAAATCCTTATTCTGTCATTCATACTGTTCACGCATCACGTGTGGAGTCAATGTAAGATGCAAGTTGCTCCAGTGAGTTCCATGTGTGAGTAATCTTTCTCCTGACAGGCAAAAAAAGAAATGCCAAGGACACACAACTTCGGAGACAGGACACGCCTTCACTCACGTGGCCTTGCAAGGTTCACCGAGAGAGGGAAGAGGAAGGAAGGCATCACCTCCTGCACTGGGGAAAGGTCAAATTGTCCAGGGCACATGGGCTGGGCAGCTCCAGTGTGTTCAAGTCTGGATGGGGCTTGGAGCAACCAGTTCTAACGGAATGGATCTGTTCCTTCCAATTCCAAGCATTCTATGATTTTACCATTCTACCATTCAGATGGAGCCATTTCTTTCCAGGCTTTGCATTCCACACTGCCATAAGCCCCTCTATTACTTACACCCTCCATCTTCACTGGATCTGTAATTCCCAAACTCAGTCACAGAGCCCAAGCTTACGGTTTAATACAAACATAACCAGGCATCCCACAGCCCACTGAACATGAGCCCATGGAATAAGGCAGATCCCAGCAGGATCAAAGGTTCTCTTGGTGCTCCCGGATGTCCTGAGCTCACATCCAAGACCTGTCCCAGTGCAGGATCCCTGTGCTGGCTGAGGTTTCTGGCTCTCTCAGCAGCATTGCTCCCTGAGGCTGTGGTGAGAATGGACAAGGAGGAGAAGGACAGCACTCCAGAAGCACTCCTCTCTCCTGGAAAGCTCTCATCAGCTGAACTACAGGGAACACTCACTACAGAAGGTGCAAATCCATAAAAAACCATGGAAACAAGGTAGATGCCTACCCTTCCCCAACACAATCTGTGCAGGCATCTTCAGTCCCAAAGCCAAGATTTTAGTCAAGTTTTGGGAGTTCTTCCAGCACCAATGATGGCATTTTCCCTTCCAAGGGCTCACAGGCCACATAGCTTCACCTCCAGAGGAACAATCTTCCCTCCCTCCTCCGAGGAGGCTGATAAGAAACTGCTCCTTCCAAGCACTGAGGCACAAACACACAGGCACTTGTCTCTTCAAGGCCAGGCTCACCTACCCGGGAGAAAAAAAGCTGGAAGCTGCCTGGAAAGCACAGCTGGTCTGGCACTTGGCCACACATCTCAGAGGTGAGACAGGCAGAAGGGAAATCACTGCCTTTGCTGCCTGATTGCCAGTTCAGTGCCGTGCCAACAGGAGCATCGTATGACTGGTCTTTGCAGCCCAGAATGTCTTAGTGCCTGCCCTGTTTCAGGGGACATTGTGGGAAGGAATAGAACAGCCATGGGGAAGTCTAAACAATTTGCTGTCAGTTTGTTGCCTAGGAAAAAAGGGCATCTCCAACAGAGAGCAGTGCCAAGCCCTTCTGCTACACGAGAAATAATCTACTTTGGAATATTTCGAGCCAGCGTAACTGAGTCATGCTCCTCCTTGGAGACAAGGGCACAGCAGAAACATATGCAAAGGCCTCGGGGCTCTTTGTCTTCTGTATTCTCACAGCATTCACTGCTGTGAAGCTCAACAAATAAAGTCACTTCAGCTTCCTATTTAACACAGGAAAAGTTACTTAAAAAAACCCCACGGATGTTGCCACTTCCCGTTAGTGGCAAAAGGCGACTCGAGCCGACCGTCCTCGCCTTGACTCGAGGATGCAGCGAGTTCCTCCAGCACCAACACAGGCTCACATCATGCCTTCATCACCACAGGGAGCTGAATCCTCGTGAAGGAGGAGCAGATGTCCCTCAGCATGGTAAGTCACATTTTATATATCATTGCCTCTTCTCAGTGGTGCTGCCGAGCTGCTGCTGCAGCAGACAGCTTATGGCCAGCGCCGCTTAATTAGGGGACCACTGTATCCCTGCTAACATCTGCACTGCACACATGTAAAACCCCCGGTGCACAAGCTGAACACGATGCCAGAAGAGCTAAAGCATGGTAGGAAATGGTTTAGTCCCAGCAGAAACCCTGGCTCCATCCAGCTCTTGCTCTGAGTGAGGCAGAGCCAGTTAACCCTCTGCAGCTCAGGAGAAGAGCCATGATGATTCACTTGGATATTCACTTCCTGCACCACCCTCCTGGGGACTCAGACATTTGTAAGGAAGAATTAAAATAAAAATTAAAAATTAAAGATTTCCAGGAAAATAAGGATGAGGGTAATTTCACCCATCTACAGCAGCCAAGCTCGGCTGGTTGGAGATCCTCATCTGTGCAGTTCACTGCCTCGTCTCCCCAGGACACCTGCTTTCCTCTGATCTCATCCCTGAGTCACTATGGCTTTTTTTTCGTCTTGAAATATCATGTGGGAAGTTTTGGCCAGGAACTGTTTGATCCTGGGACAACTTTCACTCCTGAAATACATAGCAGCAAGAGGCAGACGGGCAGATCCCTTCTTTTTGGGATGTTTGGGATCCATAATTAGGTTAGCAAGACTTCAGTGGCTGAAGACAAACTGACAGATGCAAACCACCCCCTGTCTAAGCCCTGTTCCACAAAGCTGCCTCCTGACAGATGTGGGATTAAATCCTCCTGCATCTGAGAGTCCGAGAAATATCACAGGGAGAACTGGAACCAGGCACTCCTTCAATATAAAACTGTGGAACACAAGAGTTCCTGTTTCTTAACAGAGTTGCAAAGTCAAACCCAAAGCATTTTTATTCAGTAAAGGTCCCACAAAATGAAAGGTTGCATTAGGAAACTAGAATTAAGAATCTCACTTGTGTCAAGCCAAATTGCTGCCGGTTTCATATCCTTTACTTCTTATCTTAACAAATGAACCCACAACACCACAAAAACAAGAAGCCAAAGCCACAACAGAAGGATCACCTACAGCTCACATTATCCATCCTTTCAGCAGCCAATATGCTCCATGATCTCATCAGTCCGATCGTATCACGGCAACAAAGGCTTTACACACGCTGAGATAAAATTATACCATAACTGGAATTAAATATCTGAGTCATTGAGGGGCTCTGTGGAACAACTAATGAATGGGAAAAACAATTGGAAACAGTTAAGGTTTCGCTGAACCGAACCAAAAATGAAAAATAGAAGAGACAACTCTGCCTGAGGCAGAGAGAGAGGCCAGACGTGAAATACACACACACACATTTCTAATTCATAATTTTTGAGGAAGTAACGGAAGGAGACAATATCAGAGTCCCTCAGCTATAGTATTTCTTTAACATATCCTGTTACATGAATGAATTTCCTCTTTTTGTTCCAAAAAGGGAAATCAGTGTCTCCTGCTTTTAACACATTAAAGATCTGCTTTGGCTTCGGTAACAACACAATGTCAGCAGTTTAAGAGCACGTTCCTCATTTCAATTCTCCAAAGCAGAGCCTTTGGATTTCCCTGATGCAGTTTGGAAAGATGTTTGATTAAGCTGCAATCTGGCCTTTTTAACGAGAGCAGTGTGCTGCCAGGACTGACTGCCAGCTCCAGCCGCCAGCGGCTCTCCAGGGAAGTCACAAAGTTAGCAGTGGGAAGCAGAGAGGAAGCTCTTCCCTTTGGGAGAAACCAGGATTAATCTGGGTAACAAACCTCCAGCATGGCCAAAGCAGCACCAGAATGAAGAAGGCAGCAATAAGGTATGTGCCTTACTGAGCTTTTTCCCCTGAAGGAAGAGGCATTGCAGGAGAACGACATAAATTTAAAAGTTAAATAACAAACTCTCAACATCTTACCATGGCAGGCTGAGACCAATTAAAGTTATTTGCTGTGGTGCAGCAACGATAAGGAGGTCATTGTGTTTTGTAGTGTTAGAACACGACTCCACCACACTGATTCCTTTGAAATACAACACTGCCACATCTCCTCTGCCTTGTCCTTCAGACAGGAAAGAGGAGCTGCCAACTCCAGAAGAAGACACATGTAAAGGAGCAGGGAAAACCCCAGCCCCAAGTGCTGGGGAACTGTTCTCCATTAGGAAAAAAGGCTTCTGCACATTTGGTGGAAAACACTGCTGGCAGGGCCTGGAGGTTGCACTTAATGGCTGGAGAGGAAGGAAGGAGTTAAACCATTAATGTGACAACTGCTAAATAGCTGATTTTCCCTCAACTGGGCCTTACTTCAAGTCCTACAGCCTCACACAGAACCACACCTTCAGAAAACGGACAACTCTGACTTCAAAAGTGTTCCACACACAAAAAAACCCTGTCCTTTGAGTCCAGATTTTAGAAGAGCTACTGCTGGCTCCCCATTGTTTTGCCTGGCAATCTTGGCTGGCTGGCCTGCAGTCTCCTGCCTGGTGCAAAACACCTTCTGGGGCTGGGAGAAAGTCACTCTCACGGCAATGTACAGACTGCCTCAGCTGCAGCCTTAGAAATCAAAAGTCATCTGCTTATTTTTAAATGCCAGCCTTTAGAATCAGCTGTTTAATCTCTGTTTACTGCGGGGATGGAAGAGTAGGTCATACAATGACTCTGTCGTCTGGCTTTTCAGCAAATATAGAATACATTCAGTATTTCTTGAGCTTGCCTGTAGCACTATTGGAGTGTTAAACCCTGAACTCCTGACAGGCTGGAATCATTAAATATGCTTTTTTATTTCTCAAGTCCTTCAGAGCACCTTTAACTCTGCTGACCATATTTCTCTTCAGGATTTTCCTCCACCCCCAGGTGCTATTCCTTCATTTGATACATATTTATCTACATATCTGTATATCTTTTGTGTTAGCCAACCCAGGCATGCTGGTACTGTGACTTTTTGCTGCCTCTCCAACAGCTTTAAAGCTTTCATGAACATTTCTATTTTCTATGCATTTGTGCTGCCTCAAAGTATAGAAAATTTTGAATGTTTAAGTCTTCTCCTTTGCAACCACTAGAGATGAGGTCCTGCCACCAGCCTTGTATTTGAAAGAAAGGGGCTTTGATTTGGTCATTTCACCCCTCTGACCCAAATGTCAAAATTTTCCTCAGAGCTCCCACTTCCAGGACTGATCACTCTGTCTTAATTCTACAGGCATTTCTTCATTTGGTTAATGAAGACCAGGAACATATTCGTGCATTCCAGTGAAATCCACTTCGCTTTTGTGCCACAAACCTTCCCAAACCTGTAAGGGACAGTGAAAATGCCCTCTCCCTGCGAAACAGTTATAGTTGGAATAAAACACAAGCATTCCCAGGTGGCAGCACAGAAACACACATGTTATGTGGGAAACACAAGTGCAGCTGTGAGATGTCCAGCCCCACAGAATCAGGGCGTTTAACAGGGCTGTGCAGAGAGACACATCCTGAATTCTCTTCCCCCACACATAAGCAGGAGAAGAAAAGCCCTTTGTTCCAAACAGACATCACCAGATCGAGATTGTAAAAGCAGCACTGGATGCTCCAAACCCCCAGAGTACGATTCAAACCACAGCAGTCTCCTCTTGCCACGCTCAGGGTCTGTCACCAAGGCCGTGGTGCTGCTGTGCACCAACACCAGCTCACCTGTGCTGCCTCCCTGGCCCCCAGGCGAGGCTCAGGTGCCCGACCCGCTGCGGAACCGCTCCCTGCGAGCAGCTGGCCCAAACCCCAACGCTGCTCCTGCAGCTCCCCGTAAAGAAAGCAGCCGTGTGGAAACCAGCCTTCTTCTCCACATGCAAAAAGCAATTATGTTAAAGACACAGAGAGAGCCCTGCGAGGTCCAGATCAAAAGCCAGAGACACGGGAGGCAGGAGAAAAGACCGATCAAATTCACCGCACTTTTCCCAGCTTAAGGATCAGAAATGGAGCGTTCTGGCTCATAAATTCTACTTCCAGCAAATTCAAGCCTAAATCCCCTGAAGGCAATAAGGAAAAGGCAATCAACAACAACTCTAACCACTTCACAGATGCTCCTGTTTAGTTTATACAGCACTTCTTACAGCACTGAAATGGGTAAAATGGGATTTCAACGCAGGGGGGCTGACGGCAGCAGGCAGGATTCCTCAGTGAAGATACCAAGGGCAAAGGAAGTTCTGAGAAGCATCATATTGGTTATGATGAGTGAACTCAGCGTGCTCAGCCTTTGCTCATTTTAATCTGCCAGTACGCAGGCTTGGCTAAACCGAACATCCTGCATCTACAGTGCCTTAAAAATCCACAGGAACCACAAAATGAGGGGGGAAACGAACAAACTGATGCATTCCCTGGGAAGCCATGAAAAAACTAATCACTATTTGTTTCCAACTGTTGTTCCGCTTCCTGAGCCAAATGTTTCCAAGTCAGCTGTGGTGGCTGAGGAGTGACCGGTTCGAGCTGGAAAGCTGTCAATTTCAAATTGCAGCTCGAACACTTTCAAACTCCTTAACATCCTTTATAATTCCACGACCACCTGTTCAAAAAAGCAGAGCCCTCTGATGACACGACCCGTGCCCTTGTCCCACATTTTCCAATGAAAGCAATCAGCTCAGGGACGAAACACCTAAGACTACCCTGTTCTTCTGCTCTCACCCCAAAAAGATGGGAGTTGTGCTGGAGAAGGGACACACAAAGGGCAAGGGCTCCCTCCCTCAAAGCATCAAGGTCATCACTCCCATCTTCAGGAAGGGAGCGTGGAGCTTCAGCCCCCTTGCCCCACTCTGCAGTATCCCCTTGGATTCACAGTGCGAGATGCTCTCCACGCCCAGTGCTCCAGGAGATGACAAAGGAGAAAGAACCATTCGACTCCAGGATAATGGAACACTAACCCAAGTCTTCTCTACCTTGCAGACGCAGTCACCAGCTCGGATCTGAACAGCATGGGGCATTCAAGACAAAAATCACTGGGATTTTTATTTTTTTTTTTTTCTCGCTGCGTGAAAGAGTCAACAGTGCAGAGATTCTGTTTGACAGAGCATCCTACTGTGAGACACACAACGTGTGCATTGTGCAAACCGCTCTCCTGCAGAGCTCACAAAACAAGGAAGGCTTGGAAAAAATACCCACAATGACTGCAGCCCTTGATACCTCCTGGTACTTTACTGTGCTTGGGGCTCTTCCTCTACAGGCACCACGTTCACAGAGCCACGGGGAGAACGTCTCCACACAAATGCTTTGGAGATTTGGACAACCCAGGGTTCTTGAAAGGGCTTGCTTTCTTCTCATGAAAGAAAGGCACCAGCTCTACCCAAGTATTTAAGCACAGCCCTGCCTTAAGACCTGAATTCTCAGGACAAGCGAGATTCCAGAGGATGGTTCAGAGCAGAAACATATTTTTCACTATTTCTAACATCATAGCAAAAGATCCCAAACATCTTCTAAAAAGCAGCACTTCCCTCCTTCCTCTGAGCTTACAGAGCTCATTACCCAGGGAAACGAATTGTACTGAAGGAGAAAACAATAATCTCCTTATGTTTTGGGTGTTCGTTTCTCCTTCCAAGATTTTCACCCCTCGCTCATCTTGGAGGCAGTTTTGCTTCGCTTTGCTTGCTTAAAACATTCATTTTAAGTCATCTAGGCCAGGAAAGGATTAAGAGGAGCCCTGGCAGAAGTTGCAGAATGCAAGGCAGTTGGGTCAGGGAAATGAGACTTTCAGAGGCATAACCAACAATCCACCACAAAACCACCACTCGTGCTTTGGAAAAAATTCCTCTCTCTATAAATTTTAAGCAGGTGCATATTAAGGAAAATGAATCATGCACAGTAATGCAAAATAGCACCTCCTCATAACAAAGGAATGAAGCCTACCTGTCCACTCCCACACCAGGTGCAATCAGCACTTTCCAGGTGAGATTGTGACCCACAGTGGCATTACCTGACTTATCCTAGGAGCAGGGAGGAGCTGCTCCAGCAGCAGAACCAGACTGCTTCCCAAAATTAGATCCCAGTCCTGTGCCCTGGCCATGTTTCACCTCTGAAAGCAGCAGCAGAAGCGCTGCTGCTGGAACTAATTAAAGGCAAATTGGTAGAACTAGGGGGCATGACGTGAGAAAATATCCTGCACAGCATCCAAGAAAGCCACCAGATAATCCAAAAGGCTGTTTAAGAGCCTGGCTGTCAGAAATCTTGGAATCTGCCAGGTCCAATGCAAGCAGTTGCTTCTTCTCATCCCCTTCATTCCTTCACCTTAATTAGCTACAGCATTTCATACCCAGTGCCTCAGTCCAAACAGCCACCTCTGAAACCCTTGCTTCCACACAAGGATCAAAACCTACAGCTCCTGAAGGACTTATTAAATCTAGCAGGTGGCTGACATTTGAAATGCCTCTTTTCCTCCAAAGGTAGCAAAGCCAGAATGCCTCCACAGCAGTTCCAGTGCTTCCACAAGAAGCAGAGGTCCCAAGAGCTTGTGTGGTTGCAGCATTTTCCCAAAGGTCAGGGGTTTATTCTCCGCTTCCTCAGCCCTTTAGGAATTGTTTTACACCTGGAAATCTCATCCATGGCAGGACGGTGGAATGGGATGAGGTTTGAGGCCCCTCCAACCCAAACCATCCTGGGATTCTCTGAGATGATTCCATGACCAGATGGGCTGAAGCTGTGGACTACATGGACAGGCTTAGCTCTCTCACTGCCAATACAAACGTGTTCTGGAACCAGATCCAACATGGAAGAGATTTCTGTCACTTCAGGCTGCATTTGCTACCAAACACATCAAAATCCAGGTAATTCACATGCCTCAAAAAGAACATTAACTGCCCCAAATCCTGGGTGTCTACCTGGGGATTAGTAAAGGATTTTTTTTCTTTTTAAAGACAAGTTTGGTGTCTACAACATCCATTAATACTGTAATAAGACTCTGTGTTCAAAACCACCACCTGAGTCTCCACCAGCCAGTTACAAAAGGAAAGGCTTTGCTGAAATCCCCTTCCCACATTCCATCAGGGAACTGTCCCAGTGGAAGGGCAGAGGGCCCCTTCCTGCCCTCTGTTCGGGAAGCCCAGCACACCCCACACACAGTTCTACAGGCACAACCAACAGGGCCTGGGCTCTCCTTACCCACATCCCTCACCAACACAGAAATCTCCTTTTCTTCACATACCTTGGCCCACCTGCTCCTTCCCAGCAGTGCCAGGCATATATTCACCTTCCCAAATAATTCACCTTCCCAAAAGGCCAGGCTGGCTCTGGTTTTCCTGACAATTCACTTCTCAGGCAGCAGAAAGTGAGATTGCAAAGGCACCTCACTCAAAGATATAAATTCCCATTTTCCAACAATCCTTCTAGAAAACACCACTCTTGGATGCTGCAGTTGCTCCCCCACCTCCCTAATAATTAGTTTTTTACCTCAATAGCAGATGCAGTTGCTTTCTTGTAAAAACCCAGAGTTGAAAGCTGACTTCTTTCCCCCAGCCATCACCCATTGTGTGGGAAAACAGACAATATCCATTGTTCCCTGTACAACACTCCGAGCTGTACTTTCTGCTCTGAACACACTGAAACTCTACTTGAGGCTACAGCAATTTCCATGCAGGAGGCAAAGGAGAATCTTGTATCTGATCTAATAAAGGATAAATCAATGTGCACTCATTTATTGTTTATAGCTCCCATCAGCTCAAGGAGAGACACTGTCCCAGAGTTTCAAGGCTATCCATGCTGCCTTTGTAGATGGAAAACAGACACTGCACTTAGGAGATATTTTGAGAGCTCTGCTCAAACACTTCCCAGGAGCTCAGGAGGGATGGGAAATCACTAAACCCTGGCAGGTTCTCATCACTTTCAGGACAGGATTTTGGGAAAGGCCACGCCAGGTTCACATCTCCCTTCTTGACTTCTGTAGAAATTCAGTTTCCTGTTAGTCACTGCCCCCAGGCCAGGGCTGGGGAGCTTAACTGGAGTTTGTATGGAGATGCTCAGATAAGATGTGCTAGGGAAGGGCAGCCTCACATTCATTACTGTGGATCCAGGTGATGCAAGAGCTTCTCCCTGTCTCCTTCAGCTGCTGAAGCTGCAAAGAAAAATTATCCAGCCCCTCAGCACCACAGGGACCAGATTTTTCTGGATGTGGCCTGAATTCCTGTCAACTTTGCAGGATTCTGACCCTTTGTGGTGGCTGCAGATGGGAGCTCCCTGGAAGCCCTGTTTCCCAGCACAAGCCAAGCAAGGCAGAGTTTAATATTCCTCCCCATGCAAGTATTTTCTCTCATTAAATGCTTAAGAGCTGGAGGATTTGGGAGATTAATTTTTGCAGCTGGACATTTTCTTTAAGACTGCAATTTTCCACGCAATTTTCTCCTTTAGCTCTCTTTTATTCTAACCCCAAGACACCCACTTACCCAGGAGAGGACTCTCCTGCAAGGTTTGGAAAGGAATTCACTCCCACACTTCAGTCCTTTCTTTTCACATCTACTACAGGCTAGCTTTCAGAAAACCCTGTTTCTACTTATTTCAACCCAGAAACTCATCTCCAGTTCCAGGCAATCAACACCAAGAATCCACAACCACAAATGCATTTATCCAAAGACCTGACTGGAACAAAGCCAGATCATGGATAGTTTTGTTTTTTTTTAATTTAAAAGCATGAGAAGTTCCTTGAAAAACCCAAGAGATAAACTGAACCACACAGGTACACAGCACTCTGTGAGATGGTTGTGACAGGCTGGAGAATGGACTAAAATTTAGAGGAGTTTCTGCACACAGGAACACAAAGCAAGAGCGAGACTTAATTATTAGCAACCTCAAACATGTGATTGAACAAAGGGCAGCTGCAGTCACTTTGTCCTTCCCCAAGTGTCACCTGGAAGAGGATGGTGGCCCCTTCACTGCAAACGGTCCCAGCCTGTGCTGGAGACACACCTCAGTGAAAGTTTTGTGTTTAACCTGGCATTGAATCCCCTGGAGTTGACGATGGCCAGGCTCAGTAACCAGAGAGCTGTTCCTCCAAATTCTGGCTGAATATTGAATTATGAGAGTTTAGGCACAGGAAAGACAAAGACAGAAGGAAAGAGCCTGCCGAGAGAGCTTCCCTGTCCCCATGTCCTCATCTTTGTCCTGGCAGGCTCTCTCTCCCCTGACAAGGACTTCTCACACACTTTTGCCCTGGAAAAGAAAAGCTTCTGGCTGAAAACGGTGACAGCACACAGTTCTGTTAATGCCATTTCAGTCCTCAGCAGCCAAGGGGAGGCAGAGCAGAGGGGACACATTTGATTCCTCACAGCCTCCACGAGACACAACTTTGCTGCATTTCACAGCAGATTTTCTGTGTGGGTCAAGAGCAAAAGCTGGACTGCACGTCCTGGTTTTTAAACAAGCTTACTTTTGCCAGTGCTGGTGTCAGTGTGCTCACTCCATGATTTAAGCTTCCCGCTTCCCAGAGATAAAGGTGCCTTTCAAGTTGTTGAAGCCAGCCTTCCCCTCCTAATCCTTCATCCCACCCTGACTTCAGAAGGCTCTGTATCATTCCCTATCGCTTCCATGGCATAAGCTTTATACTCCTGCAGCAAATCCCACTTTAACAGTGATTAAAACATAGAAATAAGAGACATTTCATTTGAAGGATCCCAGGAAATGAGTTTTCAAAAACCACACAGCAATCCTGTAAGAAGCACAAAATTGGTCCCTAAAGAACTTCCCTGTATTTCAATGTGGAGAATTTTATTTATTAATACATTCATTCTCATGCCTGTGCTTTAACACAGTCATGCTGGCTTCAAGCAATTGTTAAGCCTCACAAAACTTCTTCTTTGAAGGGATGGGAGGCGGGGGAAAGAAAGAGGGAAGAGTGATTAAAATTAGTCACAAGGAATCCTATAAATATATCCATGGATGGAGGAAGAAACCTCTCTTCTATTTAACTTAAAAATAGAGGGCTAAACTTTAAAAGACAGAGAGATGGGATGAAGCAAGGATAAAACAGCTTAGAGAAAGTCAAGTGGGCAATTTAGTCAGGGATCTGTATTCTGGGGGGGAGAGGAGGAGGAGGAGGAGGGAGGAAGAATCTTGATTTTCCAAAATTAATTCCTGAGTTGGGAGGCCAAGAAAGAGAAAATCAAGGGAACCCATCTTATTGAAAGAGGAACCAAATCTCAGAGGCAGTATGGCACAGAGGTATAATGAGGAAAAAAGGGAGGCCTGGCCAGGAAATGATGCATTTGTTCCAGATGTTCAGCCTGTGGCAGCAAGGGCTGGAACAGGATCACAAGACCCGTGTGTGTGTACCTGCAGCTGGAAGCCACGGGGATGTGCTGGACAAAACTGCACAGATACATCTCTGAACACGCTCAGACGCACCTGCTGGCCACATCCAACCTGCTGCAGGGTGAGGGCTTTAATGAAGACCCACGGAGGAGAAATACAAAGCTTCTGAGGGATGGTGGTGTTGTTTTCCCTCTCCTAGTGCTCACAGGCTGGCTATGCCCTGCTAAACAGCCAAGGCCAACATGAATATATTATTCAAGTTCTTTGATAAGAACACACTAAAGATGTGGAAGGGATTTATCAACACTTCCCTTCTTGGAAAAATCAGAATGTAAACTAGAAACAGACAAAACAAGCCTCACAAAGGGCAGATGTTTGTGGCGCTAGGAAAACGCCACATGAGATAACTGCAGCGGGACAGCGCCAAGGGAAGGAGACGCTCTGGGACAGGAAAGGGCTTAAGGTCACAGGTTGCTACGGGGAAACCACGAAAGTGTGTTAGAAACAGCACCGGTGGGTCCTGTCCTGTGACACCCCGCGGTGTCACACGGAGCTGCGGGCAACAAGCAGCACAACAAGCAACTTCCCGACCTGCTTTTACCGGGCAGCAGCCCCGGGACACTGAGCGCCAGCTCCGGGAGCCCCACCGGGAAGAGCGGCCACGCCAAGAGACAAACACCGGGCAGGCAATGACAAAGGGCTCTTACTTTCGTTAGGCAGCTCCTCCCGATCCAGCTCATCCAGAGGGGCTGAGGCGCTGCTCCCGCTGTCGTCCAGGGTGAGGATTAGGGGAACATCATCGTCCATGCTCACCGCCATCCCGTCCCTTCTGCGGCTCCTGCTCACGGAGCTTTCAACAACGCTTTTTCGCAGTTCCGCGCGGGAAGCGCAGGTGTCAGAAGCTCTCCCTGGCCAGTCCTCCCCCGGGGCTGTCTGCTGGACACAGGGACACAGCGGTGCGCGCACCCATCTCCGGACACCGCAGCTCCAAACGGCACCGCTCGCTCCCCAGAAGCAGCGCAGGGCACCGGCCTCGATGGAAGTGTGCCAAGCCCAGCTCACCCCGCGAGGCCGGGGCCGCCTCTCCCGGCCGGCGCACGGCTCGCAGCGCAGCGGGGACGCAGCAGGAACCGATCCTCGGCGAGCTCCTGACCCCGCGGCACCGGGAGCAGCGGCCGTGACGCAGCCGGGGCCAGCATGGCGCTAGGTGTCCCGGTCACACATGGCTCTGTCCCCCGCCGTGCCCGAGCGCCTGCACCGCAGCTGGGGAAGCGAACGCGGGAGCGCCGGAGGCCGCCTGGAGCCCGCACACATGAAGTTCCCGGAGGGTTTTTTTTTTAACTGCGCGATGCCACAAGGTCACGGATTTCTCTAAAAGGTGATGGAAAAGGAAGATGAAGCAGGCCCGGGACAGCGCCACGGGGACAATTCACAGCCGCCGTCGCTGTCCAGGGAGAGGGACACCGGCACGGCGCTGTCACCGCGCTGGGGAGGCCCGGCCCGGCGCCCTCCCCGCGCCCTCCTCCCAGCCCTGGGTGAACCTGCTCCTCACCAGCGCCCCGTGCCCCCGGCCCCGGGACTCCCCGGCCCCTCCAAAGCCTCCCGGGACCACCCGGCCCGTCCCGGACCCCCCCACACCCCCCGGCCCGCCCCGGCCCCGCCGAACCGGCGCCCGCAGCGACGCGGCTCCTCCGCGCCCCGCCCCTCGCCTCCCATTGGCTGCTACAGCGCCGGGCCTGCCCTAAGAGGCGGGGCCTCCCCGCTCCCGCCAATCCGCGCACCGCGTCTGCCCCCACCCCCTGCCAGAGGCTCCGCGTTATTCCCGCCTCCCCGCCCCACCTCGCGCACTTCGCATCGCCATTGGGTAGAAATGCTGTCCCTCAAGACAGAGGAGGGTGCTGATTGGCCCGAGGTGGCAGGGATGGGCTCTGGAGAAGAGGAGCGCGGGCTGCCATTGGCTGCGCCGACTCTCCGCCCCCGGGGCGGGGACAAGAGGAGCGGTCACCGGGCAACGGCGGAACGCGG
>WAAG01048195.1:227082-246537 GCA_013390105.1 Tichodroma muraria | reverse complement strand
GCCCCGCCACGTGGTTCCGCCGCCGGCACCAACATGGCGCCGCGCGGCCGCCGCCAGCCCCGCGGAGCGCCGGTACGGGGAAAGGGACGGGACGGGACGGGAACAGGAACGGGAACGGGAACGGGAACGGGAACGGGGCAGGGACGAGACGGGAACGGTCCGGTCCGGTCTCCGTGTGCCGGTGTCCACAGTACCAGTATCCTTAGTGCCAATGTCCCCCGTGCCCGCATTCCTGGCACGCGTGTCCCCACTCACTACCGGTGTGCCAGTGTCCCGCTGCCGATGTCCTGGGGACCCGTGTCCCAGTGCCAGTGTCCCCAGTACCCACAGTCACAGCACTGGTGCCCCTGCCTGCCATGCCAGCAGTGCAGAGCTGCAGTGACCCTGACACCCGTCACCACAGCCATGTCCCCCACTGTCCCCAGGTCCCTGTGACCCCACTGCCTGCCTTCCCTACAACCACTGAGGAGGATGATGGCGCCGATGCTGAGCTGGACACTCAGGCCATGGTGCGGGCCCAGAACCAGAAGAAGAAGAAATCTGGGGGCTTCCAGTCCATGGGTACGTGTGAGGCAGGGGGAACTGTCCCTAGAACAGGGACTGTCCCCTCCTGACCATGCCCCCTCACTTGTCCCTGTTCCCCTAGGCCTCAGCTATCCTGTCTTCAAGGGCATCATGAAGAAGGGCTATAAGGTGCCCACACCCATCCAGAGGAAGGTGAGCATGGGGTGCGGTGGGTCCCTGCCCCATGGGGTGGCAGTGGGACAATGATGGTGACGGTGGTGTCCCACAGACCATCCCTGCCATCCTGCGTGGCCGGGACGTGGTGGCGATGGCGCGGACGGGCAGTGGGAAGACGGCCTGTTTCCTCATCCCCATGTTCGAGCGGCTCAAGGCGCCCAGCCAGGCCGGGGCACGTGCCCTCATCCTCTCGCCCACCCGGGAGCTGGCCCTGCAGACCCTCAAGTTCACCAAGGAGGTACAGGGGACACGGGGGCGACTGGGAACAACGGGGACAATGGGTTTGGTTTTATATCTCACCAATGTGTTTATTCCTCACCCTGCAGCTGGGCAAGTTCACTGGCTTGAAGACAGCCCTGATCCTGGGAGGAGACAAGTAAGCTGTCCCCATGTCCCCTCCAATCCCTGCTTCCCTGAGCCTCCCCAAAACCTGGTGAGAGGCTGAGCTGCCCGGTGACACCCCAGTCTCTCCCCTCTCTCACAGGATGGAGGACCAGTTTGCTGCCCTGCATGAGAACCCCGACATGTGAGTGGGGCACAGGGAGGGGACCCAGTGGGGAAATGGCCACCAGCCATTCGAGAACATCACTGGTGTTTAGAGCCTGATGGGTGTTTCTGGTGTTCCTTTGGAGCAACTTCCTGTGGGACAGCAGGGTCTCTATTGTGTCATCTTTGGGTCAGATTTGGGACCTGCTCCCAGGATGGTGTGGGGACACTGTCTCCCCCTCGGCCTGGTCCTGTCACCACCTCTGTCCCCACAGAATCATAGCCACCCCTGGGCGCCTGGTGCACGTGGCAGTGGAGATGAAGCTGAAGCTGCACACCGTGGAGTACGTGGTGTTTGACGAGGCCGACAGGTCAGCAGGGCAAGGGATGTCCCCAGGGCTGGCAGTGTCCCCACATCGGTGAGAGGCCCAGGGAGTGGCAGGGAGGGACCTGCCATGTCCCATATCCCCTCTTCTGCAGGCTCTTTGAGATGGGCTTTGCTGAGCAGCTCCAGGAGATCATCGCCCGGCTCCCAGACTGCCACCAGACCGTGCTGTTCTCTGCCACGCTGCCCAAGCTGCTCGTTGAGTTTGCCCGGGCTGGTGAGGAGCTGAGGGCAGGTGGCACTGGGGACAGGGACACGGCACAGTCCCGCAGCCAGGCCGAGCCCAGCACTGGGAAAACCAAGCCAGATTAATGCTGGGCCAAGTTGGAGTCCCCAGCAGCACATCCCATATGTGACCCATGTCCTGTGTGTCACCACAGGCCTCACTGAGCCGATGCTGATCCGCCTGGATGTGGAGTCCAAGCTGAGTGAGCAGCTCAAGGTGAGATGGGCTGGGGGAGTTCAAGGTGGACTTTGTGCCCCCTACCCCCTGCAAGCCACCTGCTCCTGAGGAGGGGACAAGGGTGGCAGTGGTGGCACAGGGCTGAGCGCTGCCCTCCTGCTGCAGCTGGTGTTCTTCCACGTCCGTGGGGATGACAAACCGGCTGTGCTGCTCCACCTGCTCCGCAGCGTGGTGAAGCCCCAGGACCAGACAGTCGTTTTCGTGGCCACCAAGCACCACACGGAGTATCTGAGAGAGGTAAGTGGCATTTGGGGGTGCCCATGTGGGGTCTGCAGCTGTGGCAGGTCCCTGCTGGAATCTCTCCCTCTGTTTCACTGGGTTGAAGGAGAAATTCCAGAATGTGTGATCATGGAGGCGCTGCATCCATTCACCCCTCAGAGAGAGGAGGGAGCACAGTGGGATTTGGAGGTCCGGATGGCCACTCTGGAGTCTCTGGCCCTGTCTCTCTGCTGAGGGCTCATCCATCCAATCTCTTGTCCCCCTTCCCAGCTGCTGACAGCGCAGGGTATCCGCTGCACCCACATCTACAGCTCTCTGGACCAGACCGCCCGCAAGATCAACATTGCCAAGTTCTCCCAGGGCAAGTGCCCAGTGCTGCTGGTCACCGACGTGGCCGCCCGGGGGCTGGACATCCCCATGCTGGACAACGTCATCAACTTCAGCTTCCCAGCCAAGGGCAAGCTGTTCCTGCATCGTGTCGGTGGGTGCCAGTGCCCTCGCTGTGTTGTGATACTGAGGGACAAACTGGGGACAAAGCAGTGTCAGTGTCCCTGATGTCCCAGCTGGACCGTGAGGGCTCTTGGGGGCAGGACTGGTACCTTCCCTGTAGGGCTTCCCCTTGCCCCTTCCCTAGCCACCCACAGCCCCTTGTCAGCCATGCCCCCATGGTAAATGTTATGCGTGTAGACTGCCAGGGACACCAGGGAGTCCCTTGCCTGGGTGGGGCCAGGCTGGGCTGGCTGGGTATGGTTTCCCATTCTCCTCTTGCCCTTGCCAGGCCGCGTGGCCCGAGCTGGCCGGAGTGGCACTGCCTACTCGCTGGTGGCTCCTGACGAGATGCCCTACGTGTTCGACCTCCACCTCTTCCTGGGGCGCCCGCTTGTCCTCGCCGGAGCCCAGGAGATGCCTGCTGGTGAGGGGTGGCTGTGTGGCCACTGGGATGTTATCCTTGACCAGTGCTGGAGTTTGTGGTCTTGTGGTGGGCCCTTACACAGAGGGGTGATGGGGAAAATGGGGCGTCGGGGGGCTGTGATAACACCCTGTGTGGGGGGGATGGTAATTAAACAGGCCGAGCTCCCTGGAGCTGTCAGCTCTGCTCTGATAAATCCAGGGTGGCTGATGGGGAGGTGACAGTGTCCCCTGGGCTGCAGATGCTGGCGGGGTCCTGGGTCGTGTCCCCCAGAGCCTGGTGGATGACGAGGAATGCCTGCTGCTGACGGACCACGAGAGCTCTCTGGAGCTGCGCAGCCTCCGCCGCGTCGCGGACAACGCCCACAAGCAGTACCTGCGCTCCCGGCCCGGCCCCTCGCCAGAGTCCATCAAGAGGGCCAAGGACCTGGACGTGTCCCAGCTGGGCATGCACCCCCTCTTCAGTGAGTGCTGAGGGGATGCCAAGGGAGCGGACCCGGTTGCCCTCCCCAGGAAACTGATCTGTGCCCCTCTCCCTGCCTGCCTTCCCCAGGAGCTCGCTTTGAAGACACTGAGCTGCAGAGGCTGAAGTTGGTGGATAGCATTAAAACCTACAAGTCCAAGGCGGTGAGTTGAGACTCCTGGGAGGAGATGGGATGGGGATGGGATGCTCATGTGGCTCACTGGGAATCATGCTCCTGCCCTGGGGACAGACCATCTTTGAGATCAACGCCACATCCCGGACACCGGCCAGCACCGTGATGCGATTGAAGCGGCGCCACGACCATGCCCTGATTGAGAAGTTCCAGCGTGGGCAGCAGGAGAAGCAGGCAGCAGCACTTAAAGGGCAGGGACTGTGCCCGGCCCCTCCTGAGCCCCAGGATGAGGAAGGAGAGCAGGAAGAGCTCCAGGTAATGGGGTCATGGGTGCAGGTGCTGTTGCAGAGCTGCCTTGGCCCAGTGCTGGCAGCACCGGGGCCCCCAGATTGTGCTGGGGCTTGGGGGTCGGTGCAGAGACTTGCGGGGATGGTGGGAGGACGTGGCTCCCGAGCCCCCCCACTGTCCCCATCCAGGACGTGTTCTCCAATGTGGGGGGCCAGAAGCGAAAACGGGGCCGAGGAGGAGAAGATGGTTCCAGGAAAAAGCCGCAGCAGCCAGCACAGCAGGATGAGGACTTCTACATCCCATACCGGCCCAAGGACTTTGAGAGTGAGCGGGGGTAAGTCTGGGTGGGCTCCTGCTGCTGTCCCATCCCAGCTGTGTGGGGCTGCCCTCATCACCCCCCTCTGCAGGCTGAGCGTGGGCGGCGAGGGCAGTGCCTTCGAGCAGCAGGCGGCCGGGGCCGTGCTGGATCTCATGGGCGACGAGAACCACAACCTCAACAAGAGCAAGCAGCTGCTCAAGTGGTGAGTGGGGTTTGCCCATGGGCTGGAGGGAGAATCAGGCCTGGGGGTGGCACTGCTGGGTCCCACCACCCTTCTGTCTCTCACAGGGATCGCAAGAAGAAGCGGTTTGTGGGGCAGACGGGCCAGGAGGACAAGAAGAAGGTGCGGACAGAGAGCGGGCGCTACATCAGCAGCTCCTACAAAAACAACCTGTATCCTTCCATGGGCAGTGCTGCCTGCCTGGGCTGGGCGCTGCAGGAGCGGGGCTGCACCCACGTGTCAGGGCTCCATCCCCTGCCAGGGCAGCAGCCAGGGGAGGGAGCACAGTCAGACAAAGGGAAGGGTCACCACATATTCCTTTAACCCGCCCGTCCCAGCTATGAGAAGTGGAAGCAGAAGTACAAGGTTGATGAGCGGGATGAGGATGAGGAAGGGCCACGCAGCAAGGAGCAGTTCAGAGGGAAGCACAGGCGTGGGCACGGTGAGTACCTGAAGCAAGCGACAGCGCCCTGCGCTGTTCCCCTCGGCCTGGCTCTGTCCCCTGCCCTGAGCACAGCCATGTCCCCGTGCAGGGCCCACGCAGCCCCCGGCGCAGGGCAGGGTGCGCTCGGAGCTGAAGAACAAGCAGCAGATCCTGAAGCAGCGCAAGAAGGCGGCCAAGCAGCGCTTCCTGCAGAGCGGGGGCCTGAAGCGCCTCAAGGCCCGGAACCGGCAGCGGGTGCAGGAGCTGCGGCAAATGGCCTTCGGGCGCCGGGCGGGCGCTGCCAAGAAGGGCAAGCTGAGGAAGAGGATGTAGGGGACACGTCCCCTGCACCTGGGCTGGGAGTCGGGGAAGGGGACAGTAAATATTGCCTGGTTTTGCATCCCAGCTCCTCTCTGTCCTTGCTCCAAGCATCGTGCTTGGGGTAATTCTGTCCCTAGAGACGCAAGAACAAGCAGGTGCTGCGGCTTCACAGCTGGGTGTATTTTGATGTGAAATACTTTCAGAGATGCCAACAGCAGCTCCCTCCTTCTGCTCCTCCCCCTGCCTGGGATGCTCTGTGCAGGAGGGAACCTCGGGAGTGCCCTGGCCCTGCCTGGATGTGGTGCCACCCCAGTGTGCCTGTGCCACTGCCATCCATGTTGCCTCTAGACATGGGGTTTCCAGACTTGCAGGAAATTGCCTCCATCCCCAGGAGTCCTGTGGCTCCATGCTGGCCCTGGCAGCCTCTCCCCAGCCCCAGCCTGCTCCTGGGGAGCCCTCTCTCCTGCTCCCCAGGAGCAGGGGCTGGTGTCCCCTGGGGCTATTCCTGGCCCTGAAGCAGCCTGGCACCCCCGTGGTGCTGTGGGTGTGTGCCAGTGGCACAGATGTCAGCTAGGCCCTGCATGCAGAGTAGCACCTGTGGAGATGGGAGCCTGCTGCCACAGCCATCCAGGGATGTAAATGTCCCTCTGTGTCCCCAGCCCCACTGGCCCGGGGAGAGGGTTGTGCTGACCATGTCCAACTGGGCCTTCGTGTCCTCCTGGGCTCTGTCTGTGGGGATCCTGAGCTGTGCAGTGGTTTGCTGGAAGAGGTTCAGCACAGCCAGCTTGATCTGCCCCAGCAGCAGGGTCTTCTGAATGGCTGTGCTCTGGATGTGGGTCCAGCAGGATTCCTGAGGGACAGAGTGAACCCCTGGCCACTGCCCTGTGTCCTTCTGTGTCCCCCAGGCCAGGCCAGGGGGACCCAGGAGTCCTGGCTGTGTATCCTCCCCGTGCAGAGCTGCTGCTTTTTGGGCATGTGGGGGTCCTCAGCTCAGCCCAGAGGGTGCAGCCTCTACCCTACTGGGCATCTCCCTTGTGCACAGCACACCTGGGGCCTGCACTGCTGCCCCTCTCCCTGGGGGTCCTTGGGCACCCCACATCCCCCTTACCCACTGGAGCACATCTTGGCGGGCGGCCTCCAGGCGTGTGTGGAGCCGGGCCAGCTCGTCCCTGGTGCCCAGGAGCTGGGTGCTGGTCTCCTGACGGTACTGCTGGAGCTGTGCCCTGCCCTGGGCCAGCAGCTGCTGCCCGGCTTCTGCCTCCCGTGCCAGGGCTGCCCGCACCCCGGCCAGCACCCCAAAATGCGCCAGCATGGCCGGCACGTCCTGGAACTGCGCAGTGGGAGACGGCTGAGAAGCCGCGGGGCTGGAGGGATGACCCCTCCAAGGGGCCTGGGGACTCTCAGGGCGGCACCGCCGAACCGCACGCTCACCTGCCCCGTCCTGGCCAGCACGTCCCGCAGGTAGTCCCCGAAGGGCCGGAGGCTCCGCAGGCGCCGGGCCAGGCGCTCCCTGCGCCGCANCCTCCGGCCGCCCCGGCCCCGGCCCCCAGCCCGGCACCTTGAGGAAGGAGTCAAATCCGAGGACGGCGTCGCGGTGCTGCTCTTGCCTCCGGGCCAGCTGCTGCCGGCGCTGCGCCAGGCGCTGCATCCGCTGCTGAAACTCCTGCGGGATCGCAGGGTGCCGAGAGCATCGCCCCGAGGGTGATGCGCACCCCGGGGTGCCGGCCCGTGGGCAGCTGGGGACACGCCTGCCAGCCGCCTTGTCCCCATGGCACACCTGCAGCGGCCGGGGGGAGGCTCGGGGGGCTGGGGCTGCCCTCACCTGCCGCTGGTTCTGCAGCTCCCGCTCCACCTCCGCCACCTCCCGCCTCTTCAGGAGCACACGAGTGGATGGCAGGAGCGTGGCGGCGTCCCGCGCTGGCACCGTCCTGCCACGGGCTGCGTGCAGCTCGGCTGGGCTGGGGAGGGAAAGCCTGGGCAGGGCATCTGCCACCGTGGCACGGGCAGGACTCCCACGGGCCACCGCCGCCCACGGGGCTCAGCGCGGGGAGCCTGGCCCGCTGCCCCGTGCGTGCAGGGGTTGTCAGGAGCCTCCGGGGTTAGAGCCCTGCCTGGATTCATATTCTTGCCCACCCTCGTTCCTGTCCATCCCTCCCACCTCAGCCTCCCCCACCTGGTGATTCACAGTACCAGTGCTGTTCCCCAGGGAAGGACAAGTCACATCACAATCTCAGCTTTCTTGCTAGAGCCAGGGGAATCCTCCTGCCTCCCCCCCAGTGCATGGCTGCAGTGTCCTCTCCTACCTGGGAGCCTCAGCTGGGGACACTGCGCCCACCCAGTGACACCCATCCTGGCACCGACCCCCGGAGATGGGAACACAGAGATCAGGAAGTACACAGGCCATGCTGGCCTGGTTGCCAACCCTTTGGTCACTTGCCAGGGGAGGGCAGAGGGGTCTCACTCACAGCAGCCGTAGCTTGTCCCGGAAAGCCACTCGCAACCGCTCCTCCAGCTCCGAGTCCATCTCGGCCGGTGCCTCCTCCTCGCCCAGGGGCCTGCGGAGGAGCTGGCACCGGGACAGCCGAGGTGGTGGCAGCACAACAGAGTTGCCAGGGGCAGCCAGAGGCTCCCGCAGCTCTCTGGGATTTTCCTGGCTTGGCTCCGAGCGCCGCTGAGAGGGCGCAGTGCTTCGCACAAGGAATGCACCAGGGCTGCTTGCAGGGAGGCTCCTGCTCTCAGCCCTCAAGCTATCCCATCCTTCCACCCACGCTTCGTTCCCTCCAGCCCTCAGAACCCTCTGTTCAGGCTCCATGGCCCTTCAGAGAGCACCGTGCACAGCCGGTCCCCACCCCTCCCTGTTCCCCTCAGCCTGCTCCAGCTCACATTGTTCTGACACCCCAGGGATGGCTCAGACCCCCTGATTTCACCCACAGCGCAGACCCCGCCTCTCTCTGCGTGTCCCAGGAGTGCTTCCCTTCCATTGCACGGGCCATCAGATCCCCTGTGTGCTGTCAGGTCCCCTTTGTCCCCCATACATGCACTCATGTCCCCGTTGCCCTCCCCATACACACTCCACAAGGAACAGATTAACTCCTGACTTGGACACAGAGCAACACTGCAGAAGGAATAGGGGAAAAATATTTATAATACAAACAATTCAGCCTCCCCGGAGTCAGCGTCACCCATGTCCTGCCCGCACACCCCTTATTTCCTCCCTTGCCCCAGGACCACTGCGGCCCCGTGGTGACTTTCTCCATCCCAGAGCTGCTCATGGGGACTGAGCCAGAATCCCACATGGGAATTCGAGTCTGTCACAGGCATCAAAGTGAGGGGGTGTCCCCATGCTCTGACTGTGCTGGGTGTCACCTTGTTTTAGGGACACTCAAGACAAGGAGGAACATGGAAGAGGAAAGAAGAAATGGACAAACATGGCTAGGGAAGGACAGAGTCAAACTGTGGAAGGGGCAGGTGGAGAGAGGTGGGAAGGCTCTGCCTGAAGTGTCCTGGGACAGGACACTGACAGCCTGTGCTCAGTCACACACAATGAGGGCCTGCTTGACGCTGGATTCCAGCTGGAGCTCCATGTGCTTCCTCAAGGAGGGACAGAAGCTACGAGCCTCGTGTCTCTTCTCTCACTTCCTGTGGAGAGACCCTGCCATGGAGCTCGTCACCGTCACCTACACAGGGCACAGAGCAGCATCTCAGCTACAACAGCCATCAAGAATTCCTCCCTCCCTGGTAGCTGCTCTGGGAAGACCACAGCTCAGCAGGGAGCAGGTGGCTCCTCACCTTCCATGAGGTGGTTCAGGTGAGCAGCCTGGGCCCTGCTGCCACCGACCAGCGCCATGGCCTCGTGCTCGGTCAGGGCCTCCTCGGACCCCCTCCCCTCCTCGTCATCTTCAGAGTCCACCAGCACTAAGACATCCCCTGAGTCTGCATTCCTGGGAACAGCAGAGCAAGCTGGATGAAAGACTGAGGAGAGCCTGTTCCCTGCCCTACAGGAAAGCTGAGTAGTGATGCCATGAGGGACTGGGCTGCGGAATGTCAACTCACCTGAAAGCAGCACCTGAACAGGAGAGAAAAGAGAGACAGTGTTAGAAACTGCCCCTCTGGGAGTGCCACTGGTTTTACTGGACTGGACAACTCCTCCCTGCCAATCCTGCCTCCATGTCTGTGCCTCCCCCAGATGGTCACTGGCAGCCCCATGCAGAGGCAGAGGTGGAGGTGACCTGCCCAGACCCGGCACAGGCAACCTCGACTGACTCCAGCACATGGGGAGGGACAAACGGGTTAGGGATAAAGCCCCAGGAGGGAGGAACCAATCCCTACCTCTGAGGCACAGGAGGGGATTGTAGTACAACACAACCCCGGTGACGGTGAGAACAGCCAGGATGGACAGGACCACCACAGCACCCACAACCCCAACGATGCTCTCTGGCTCTGCGGAGAGGGGACACAGATGCGTGAGGAATTCTCAGTGCAAGCCAAAGAGCAGGTGAGCTGTGTCCCCAGGCCCTCCTGCCACAGCCCCACTCACGCTTCACCGTGAGGCAGATGAAGAGCTCCCTGAGCCCCACGGGGTTCTGGGCCTTGCAGACGTAGCAGCCGCCGTCAGTGCCCTGGGAGCAGTTCCGGATGGTGAGCCGGGACACGTTGCCCTCCTGGGCGATGAGGAACCTCCCCCCAGGCTGGATCTCCACCTCGGGCTGGGTGATGCCCCGGAGCCAGCTGAGCCGAGCTGCCGGGGTGCTCTCTGTCACCCGGCAGGTCAGGGTCACATTGTCACCCACAAAGCAGGTCTGCGGGGGCTCAGATTCCAGGGAAGGGAGCTCTGAACAGCCCCGGGGGAAAAGAAAACAAAAACAGGAGTCAAGGAGGGAATGGAGGCAATTAACATAACGAGCAATCAAGCTCCTGCCTGATTAATAATCATTAACAGAAGGGAGGCAGGCAGGAGTCTGGGAGTTGAGTGCTATGGGTTTGGCACACTCAGGAGCCTCCCAAGGAGTGCCTTGAGCAGCTTTCTTGGTGCTCAGTCCCTCCTGACACCTGTCTTCATATCCCCAGGGAAAAATGGTCTGAGGGTAGCCAGCAGGTAGATGGCAGAGAGGAGAGCAGCCCAGGCATTATTTTCCTTGGGATCAGCAGAGCTCTTGGGAACCCTTGACAATCTCTGGAGGACAAATACAGCCCAGATTTTCATCAGCCACTCAGACTCCTGAGATGCTTGAAGGGCACACACAACCCTTAAACCCAACCCTACCAAACCTCATCTCAAGCTACCCACAGCCCCCAAACTACCTCTCACTTTCACACAGGTGTGTGGAAGCTTTCCACAGGTGAAAATACTGCTGGGGTGAAATTTGCTGGCCCCTGAAGATGGGCCCAAAACACAGCTCACCTACAACTCTGCCGTGATGGATCTCAGCTGCAGGACACCTGTGCCTTGTGCTGCCCATGTGCCCTCTCATGCTACCTCCTGGCTTCCCTGACCTCCTCAGTGCTCTGGAGAGCAGGATATGACCAGGGTACCCACCTGCCCCACGTTCATCAGCTTCATTAATAGTTAATGAGGCAGCAAATCCACTCACTTATCTCCACAGTGCAGGCAGGCTGTTCCTGCTTCACCACGTGGCTGCCCACACACTTGAAGACTTTTCGGTGGGAGAGGTGGGAGCTGTTCAGGGTCTCCACGTGGGTGTCTGAGGAGCTGGTGGAGTTGATGACCCAGCTGGAGTTCTCCAAATCCTGCCCCTCTTCTCTCCAGTGCAGGGTGGGGTGGGGGTACCCCCCGGGCCAGCTGCAGAACAGCTGCAGCATCAGCCCTGACGAGGAGGTCTCAGCCCAGCACTTTGGGGTTGCCTGTGGTGGATCTATCAGCAAGGACAGCACGTGGTCAGAAACACTTGCAGGGCTGGAATTCATTTGTCATCATTCCCTTTGAAAAATCTTTCCTGTTTCCCTGCAAGTCTTGCTCCCTGACCTGCATCCCACAGCCCTAGGCATGCACAACTGTAAGTGACAGCCAGCAGGGACCAAGAGGGGCTGTCACAGTGCCCACAGCCAAGCCCTGAGGGAGGGAAAAAATTACTGCCACAGCTTTATCCAATGGAAATGAGATAAACACAGCGGGAGAATGAAATCCCACTGCCCTGGTCCTCATGGCACAGCTACCAGGGAGGGACACTGAGTCATCACTTGAGAGCAAGGCACAGTCCTGGCTCTCTCCCAGCTGCTCCTTCCACACACGTGCTGATTTAACAGTCAGAGGCATTCTGGACTCTGATCCAGGCAGAATTAACAGGCCATGCCCCTGTGTGTGCCCAGTGCAGTGCTGAACAAGACCCCACCAAGAGATCAAACCAGAGCAAGCCTCACACCAGGGGTGTCAGAGGGATGTCTGAGGCTTAATTCGGGGAGCATTTATTCAGGGGACTTTGAAATGGCTTGAACTAATAAAAAAACCATCACGGAAAATCCTTTTGTGAGCTGCAAGAACACACCTTCCTTAGGGCTTGGCTCTCCAGGAACTGTACACACACCTCAGGTGATCTTTGAAACCACCCACCTCTGGCAAGAAAGTTCTCTGCAACACTCCCTGTGTCCCAGCTCTGGGGAGGATCAAACTGCTCCCAAATCCTGGCTGTGGTTAATAGGGCATTCTGTCAGCCTGAACCAGCAGAAACTGCCCCACATCAATAGGGCACAGCCCTTCCAGGATGGCCACAGGAACAGTCTCCTGAAACCATCAGCTTTACATCCTGAACTCCCAGGCTCTCCCAGCACAACTCTGTCTAAAGAAATCTGCTCCCACAAAGTTAACAAACAAAAAGCCTAAAAATTTCAGCCCTCCCAACCTCACAAAACACCAGCAAAAAGGACCTGTTGTGGTTTGACCTGCAGAAGAGCCAACAGTGCTTGCATCAACCACACACAGATGTGCCAAGGAATCCCTGGAGGTGTGGAACTGCAAGTCTCCTTCACAGGTGCTTCCCATCCAAAACAAACACAGAATCACAGCCCAAGGCAGGGCTGCACCTCTGTCCTGTCACTAGAATGTTTACTCTAGTGCTTGTGATTTTCAAAGTGCAGTTTTAAACAAGAAGAGAACCTTTCGGTAGCACCCATGGGATGGGTTGAAGACTGTCAGCTGGTTATTCCCACACACAAAACTCCTACAGATCCTGGAAGGCTCCTCCACAGCAGTGCCAAGTCTGTGTCCAAAATTTGCTCCAGCCCAGGGTAAGATGTTCCATCAACAGGGATTGTGAAAAAATGGGGCCCTGCTACAGGTCAGAGGTTAAACTTGTAACTTTTGCTGATACTCCTCCTGCTGACCTAAAGCATCTCCAGAAATCTTTCTCACCTATCAAAGGGTATGCCTACATCACCTCTGTCGTGCTGGGAAATTAGTTGACACAATTAATTCCAGACTAATAAATGAAGTTCAGAGAGTTCAGAGTATAGCACCAACACTTGGCACCTCGTAAATTACGTTTTGCTCCCAAGTGTTCTGCCCCAGTGCCCCAGATTTTGGGGCTCCCACTCCTAAGCCCAGTGCTCACATATCTATTCCCTGAAGCAGCCTGGGGTTCAATCCTCCCACGCCCCATCTGCACGTTCCTTGCTGCAGGAAGAGAATTTTTATTCCTGTAAACTTTCAAGAGGTTAATCTGTACAAAACAGGTGCAGTGTTTACACACAGGTAGAAGGAAGGAACACCCTGAAGGCAAACAGGTCTCATACGTGGGAAGAGCAGCACGAAAGGAAGGGACCAGGGGAGTACAGAGGGTCAAAATGGGAAAAGCAGCAGATTTTCCCTCTTCTCAATCCTAAAGGGACCAAGAGTGGCACCAGGCACAGGACCTGTGCTCCCTGCTAATCTGGAGGGGGCTGTTTCCATGGAATACATGAAGAATCAGGGCAAAATAATGGTTCCCTGGCAGAAGCAGGAAGGATTAATTGGCTTGAGCGCTTTCCAGTCTGAATTTCCACCTGTGCTCTGAACATTTCTAAGGGAATGAATGGATGAAATAGAGATGGGAAAGGGAAAGAGCACCAGAAGACACAGAAGGGCTGAAAGAACTGGCCTGTGCTGATAACAGGTACGCTCTCAGGACAATGCTCCCACATAAACCTGAGGAATTTTGTGCTTCCATCAATGTAAGACTCCTCAGCTGGGAAGAGTTCTTCCACTGAAAGGATGGCACCGAGGAATGGCACAGCACATCTATCCCAAACAATGGAAAGCAGACAGCGAGCAGCAGCCCCTACCCCAAGGGTTATGGAGACTAAAGCCAGCCAGATCCTGAGGCAGAGGGTCCCCCTGGAAAAGCTACAGGGAATGCAAGATGTGCCCAAAAACTTGTTTATCACCAGCAATGAAGAAGAGACACAGTGAGGACTTGAGAGCTGGCATTTCCCCTGCATGTGCCAGATCTGTGACAGGCGATTTGGACACACATTTTGGACGCTTGTGAGCAGATGCGAGAGAGATTCTGCACGACAAAGCCGTTTGCACTTTCTAAATACTATCTTTCCACCGATGCCAGATGAATTTGGGGATGTGGAAGGCGGAGGGGAGGAAGCTCAGCTGTGGGGAATGACTTACTGGCCACCAGAAGCTGCACCCTGTGCTCATGGTCCGTCTTGTTGAGCACTTCCCTGCAGGTGTAGTTGCCCTCGTCCTGCACACGCAGCTCCGTGATGCTCAGGGAGCTGTTGTCCACCAGGGAAAAGCGGACGTCCGGGGGGAAGGAGACCCTCGAAGAGAAGAGAGGTGGGAAGGAGTGCGGATCCCCTTGGAACCAGACCACCTCGGTGGCTTCCTTGGACACGTTGCGGCATAAAAGGAGGATGCTGCCTCCCACCTGCCCGAAGACCACTTCATCCGTTCCTGCAAGAGAGAAGGGACGGCGTTAGGGATGGAGGGAATGTTGGCAAAGCCGCCTTCCGCCAGCAAAGACCTGGGTATCTCATCTATGTCAGCCCTCTGAGGTGCTTGCTAGGGGACTGCTGAGGGACCTCTGAGGTGACTAAAACCATCCAGGGCAGACCAGGGTCAGGAAAAGGGACACAGTTCCCTGCTCCCCGCCCCTCAGCCCGCGCTACCTGCGGCCTCCCGGCGCGGCACCAGCCTCCAGACGCAAAGGGCGAGCAAGAGGCGCGCCGGCGGCATCGCGCCGGGCAGCTGCATGGCCGTGTGCCGCTGCCAGAGCTCCGCGGAGGCGGTGCTGCCCGGCCGCCGCCCCGGCGAGAGGCCTGGGGAGGGCGGGCGTGCCCGGCCGGGGGGACCCGCCCGCCAGCGCCCGTGAGGGGCCCGTGATGGGGTCGTCCATCGAGTCTCGCCGCCTCACAGCCGCCGGTTTGGGCGGCCGCCATCTTGGGACCCCCCCAGCCGGCCCTGCGCGCCATCTTGGGGTCACCTCACTCCCCCTCGGCCACGTGGGGCGGCCCCAGCAGAGCGGGGCCGGCGCTGCCGCCCGGTGCCGCCCACGGATCCGGAGTGTTTGAGCCGAGAAGAGTGGCGTTCCCGAGTGGTAAGCGACCCTCACGTCCAAAGAGCTGCTCTAATCCACCCACTTAGACACGCCCCACAAGCAGCGGAGCGGGAAGAGCAGAGATAAACGGTTATTCTTCTGTATAACCCCGTAGCAAGGGCCGTAACCACGCAACTGTCCTCGGCTTTCTCCAGGACACCTTACGCATGGCAGCTTGGAAGCACCAAGGCGTGCTGAAGCAGAGCGCTGAGACCCACAGGGCTGCCCCACTGGGCCCTGGCACATTAATTATTAATTAACCTAATTATTGGTAGGGGCGAAAGTGCTGGCCCAGGTAACCGGAGCTCTGTGGCCCCCCTCGGCTCCGCCTGGGGGCGCCATAGAGGTGGCGCGGGGGAGACCAGCGGTGCGTCTCCGCCAATGGGAGGGGAGCATAACGGCGTCTCCACCAATGGGAGGGGAGCATAACGGCGTCTCCACCAATGGGAGCGTAGCGGGGCGGTACCTCCGCCAAGGGGCACGGGGGACGGGCCGCCCGGAGCCGCCGCAGCAACAAACGTCGCCATGCCAGTGGACCTAGCGAAGTGGGATGGGCCGCTGAGCCTCGCCGAGGTGGAGCAGAAGCCGGCGCACCCGCTGAGGGTCAAGTATGGCTCCGTGGAGATCGACGAGCTGGGCAAGGTGCTCACGCCCACTCAGGTGAGCAGCACCCGGCCCTGCGCGCGGGGGTTGGCGCGGCAAAATGGCGGGATGCGGTCGGGGCTCTTGCGCTGTCGCAGCTGGCGGCAGCTGCCGCCGGAGCTCTGCGCCGGGTGCGGGGGCAGAGAGAAGGACTGAGCTTTGGGGGCGGCCTTGCTACGGGGGGGACCGTGCCGCAGGAGAGAAGGCCCAGGATGAGCTGGCACGAATGGCCTTGAACCTCTCGGGTGTCGCTGCCAGCGCAGGTCATGCTGGCCTTGTGTGCAGGGCAGGCGGCTGGCGCTGACAGCGGGGCCGGTGCTAACGCGGTCATCCCTGCAGGTCCAGCATCGCCCCACCAGCATCGAGTGGGACGGCTGCGATCCCCAGAAGCTTTACACCCTGGTTCTCACAGACCCTGATGCGCCCAGTCGGAAGGACCCAAAGTTCAGGTAGTGGGGATGGACAGCTCCGTGTCGTGCGTGGGGAAAAAGGAGCATCTCCTTGGGCTGAGCAGAGGCTTAAGGAGGAGGTGGGGCTGTGCTCCTCCTAAGGTGCAGCCGTGGGGCTGTGGCTTGTCATAGAAATCGTGTCCTTGCATCTCTCTTTGAGCCAGGGACACCATGGGGAGGAACAGCTGCTCATATCCAGGGGTGTTCAAAGGTCTGTTGTAGCTGGAGCAGCACAGCATTTACTGCTTGCTCTAATTTAGCACATTTGTCAGTTGGAATGAGGTCTTTGCTGGCGGCAGAACCTTAAATCTGGGACCAGCTTACCTTCCTCGAGTCAGCCACAGCAGTGTGTGGAATACCCGCTCTCAGAGGTCAGGCTGTGGGTTTTCTGCTGCTGCGTGGAGCTGGTTTTGGCAGGCTGTGCATCCCAGCGAAGCAGTGCCTGCTCTGGGACTGGTGCTCCTCAGGTTTGGCAAGCCAGGAGTGGCAGCTGTTTGTTTACCCCATGCTGACAGTTTCATGGAAGAGCAGCAGCTTGGAGTGACAAAGGGTCTTCTTATCCGTGGCTCTGCCAGTCTGAGTGTTCTTCACCTTCTTCTTTCAGGGAGTGGCATCACTTCCTGGTGACCAACATGAAAGGCAACAATGTGGGCAGCGGGACCGTGATGTCGGATTATGTTGGCTCTGGGCCTCCCAAGGGAACATGTCGGTACCTGCAGCAGTCCCCACGTGGTGCTACATGGATCACACCCAGTGCAGAAGGGGAGGGGGGGGAACCCTGCAGGAATCTGCCCGTGGAAAGGATCCATGCAAGATTGCTGGGGGCTGCACGTAGCCACAGCCAGCACGAGCAGGGATCAAGCCTATCTAGTGCATCTTCCCTAAGCTGCCCCGAGCTCCATCATCCTTAGCCAGCTGGGGGGGTCACCTGGGAGCGCAGGTGGTGACGCTGTCCCTCCCCGCAGGGCTGCACCGCTACGTGTGGCTGGTGTACGAGCAGCCCCAGCAGCTGGCCTGCAACGAGCCCATCCTGTCCAACCGCTCCGGGGACAAGCGCGGCAAGTTCAAGGTGGCCGCCTTCCGCAGCAAGTACGGGCTGGGGGCGCCGGTGGCGGGCACCTGCTACCAGGCCGAGTGGGATGACTACGTGCCCAAGCTCTACGAGCAGCTCTCAGGGAAGTAGGGCCAGGGCCCGTGGGGCACTGCAGCACCCGCGGGTGGGCCGGGCACGGCGCTGTAGTTCTGTTTTGTTAGTGAGTTGAACCCAACTGTCCCACTCTGACTGCTGGAAATGGCACTCTGTCGCTGTCCCTGCTTCGTGTCCCTGTGTCCAGGCCTGTGCTGATGGCCGTGGTGTCCTAGCTGGAGAGCTGCTGATGGGTGGCCCTGGAAGGGCCACTCTCTCCAGACTGACCTGCTTAAGGGAATCAAAAGCCTTTGTGAATTAATGTCAGTTCAGGGGGTCTCTGCTGTCTTGGGATGGCTTGAGGTGGCAGGGGTGTGGGTACACAACCACTTTGGGGTGGGTGCTGGCTATGGAGGCTCCCTTTTCCAGGAGAGGAGAGGGCAGTCAAAGGGAATCTTCCTCCCCTTTATTTTCTTTCCCCCCCTCTGACATTTGGCCAGTGCCTCCATGTCACCACTACAGTAGTGAAGGTGCAGCTCGAGGGGGAGGCAGGAGCTGGCCTAGAGCACTTCCTTCTGTTCTCTGCTGCCACTCAAAAGCTGAGACCACTTTGTTTTGTTCAGTCCTGTGGTGACCTGCCCTATGCTCACAGTGCAATTAAAAACTTCCCAAGGTACTCGGTGTGCTTGGTTGTGTTCTTGGGGGACGAGGGCAGTGCTCAGGGAGCAGTGGGGGGGGTGTTGTGCTCCTGGGATGAGGCTGGACCCTGGGGCTCCCCAGTGCTGGGACTCACTGATGCTGGAGGGACACAGCTCAAAGCCATCATGTCTTCATATCTTAAAAACATTCTCAGCCTTCAGTTCCTTCCCAAGGGATCTCCCCGCACTCCCAGACCCGTGGAGGCTCCTTCCCTCCAGAGGAGCCCCCACAGCACCACAGCAGATGTGACACCCCAGCAATCTGGGCACCGCCAGCTTTACTGACCTGAGGCCACTTCCCAGCCCAGCTGCAGGTCCCAGGCGCTTCCTGCTCCTCCAGCAGCTTTGCAGTGAGGCCTGGGGGTGTCTCCTAAGTGCCCAGAGCAGAAATGAGCCTTTGGTAGAGCCATCATGATAGCTATAAAAAGGTAAGGAAGGTGAAGCCAACACAATTCAGCTTCATGGAATCGGGAGCCTTCCCCCTTTTTTTCAAGCTGCTGTATCAAAGCTCTGCAGTGACAAACAGGAATCAGCAGCATCCCTGTGAAAATTGGGGATTCCAATGTGCAATGGTGTTGACCCAGGGTAGTTTTAGCAGCCCAGCAATTAAAATATTACAAAAAAACATCCCCAGCTACTCCAGACCAAGGCCCACCAGAGTAAAGGCTGGAGCCATGCTCACAAGGCTGATCCATCCTGGGACTGCTTGGGCTGGGAGAAGGACATAAAAACATAAAATATCCATTACCTAAAAACCTCCACTGTCAGGAAACCAAGCCCTGAGGTTCCTCCAGCCCCAGGCTGAGAGACACCTGTGGAATGGGACACCTGTGGAATGTGTCCCCTCCCCATCCCCACCCTGCACCTGTGCTGGGCCACGAGCCACCCCTCCCACAATGACACAGCCAGGCATTGTGATGAACACTTTTATTTACAAATATAATTAAAAGCTCTGACAGTTATTCATGCTCTTCCCTGGAACCTGAAAAATGTTTTTGTTGTTTTGTTGGTTTTTTTGTCTTTTTTTTTGTTGGTTTTTTTTTTAAAGTGCATGCAAAAGAAGTAAAGCCTTTTTTTTTTCTCTTTTTATTGTAAGAAAATACACAGTTTGAAAGTGTGAATAATGCAATATTTATGACCAAGATCATGGGGTTGGGGGTGGACTTGGGGGAGGAACAAAAAAAGAAACCCCCAAAAAACAAATAAAAGAAAAACTGAAAAGGGCTGGGATGATCTAACAGACAGTGTTGAGCTCCAGAACAGAACTGGAGAATGGGGGGTGGCTGGAGCAGGAAGAGAGGGGGGGGGAAAGAAGTAAAAAAATTCTTGATCAGAGAAACAGTTAAAATACAATATGAAAATAAGTAAAAGCTCTCCTTAAATTCCTTCTATACACAAAATACACGATTTGACAAAGCCCAATTTGTGCTACTGGGATCCTGTGGGCTCATTTAAGTGTATTCACATTCTCTGCGACAGCAGAAAATGATTTATGATACAATCAAGAATATGCCCAGGGGCCAGGGCTCGTCCCTGCTGCCCCTGGCATGGTTCTCCTAAAAATCACCACGTTGTCGCCCGCCCCTCCCCAACCCCAAAAAAGTAATAATATGTCACCACTGATATGTAC
>WAAG01048195.1:210743-226063 GCA_013390105.1 Tichodroma muraria | reverse complement strand
TTTTTTTCTCCATTAAAATTGTCTCCAAAGTTTTCACTGAAACATTTTTAATCATTGCACAGAGACATCAATACTGTGACATACTATGGAAAAGACTGCCAGGAGCTGTCCTGCACCGGGATGTGACGGGGGAAAGGGGCCCCTGATGGATAAGAATATACAGGCACTGGTCCGACACGATGTCAGTAAGAGAGACAGAAAGAGAGAGAGCACGCCCGTCAACATGGGGAATGTTGGGTTTGCAAGTTTTATCCTTACTTTGTTTTGCTTTCTGTGGTTTTTGTTGGTTTGTTTTTTTTGTTTTTTTTTTTTTTTTAAATGGCAAAGAAATTGAATCTCATCTATAGTCCTCCTTGGGATATTCTAATGTGACCAAATTCCCAAAGCCCATCCGCAGGCTCTCCATGTCAAACGTCTCAATCTCTCGCTCCTGCCTTTCCAACAGAAACTTGATCCTCTCGCTGCGTTCCTTCTGGAGGGCGGCGAGCTCCTCTTCGATCTGCAACGAGCAGAGTCAGCAGCCCCCCAGCACAGCTCCGCCCTGCCCGTGCCCCCAGCCTCCCCTCTGGAACGTACCTTCTGCTCCAGGTGTGCCCTGCGCAGCGACACCCGTTGCTCCAGCTTCTGGAGTTCCCTTTCGTGCTGTGCTTCTGTCTGCATCTTAATTTTGCTCTGGTACGCGTTGAGCAGCTCCATCTCCTGCTGGAGTTGCAGTCTCAGGGCTTGGCATTCTGCTTCCTGGGCCTCGTCCAGCCGGAGCTGTGTCGGGAAAACAACACTCAGACCCCCGCTGGGAGTTCCTCTGCTCCCACACAGGTCACACACCACTCTTCCTTCCCAAAGCCGCTGGTGTTGGGGGCAGAGGGAGAAAGCAGAAAGGCTTCATGAACAGCAGCTTCTCTGCTCACACTGAGGCAGAGCCTCAGAAGATCCAATCCTAAACCCCAGCACATAAGGGGAGCAGCGGAAGGACGCGTGTTCCACAGGACACTTATTCCAAGAGGGAAAGCGCCCCCCCCTTATCGTAATACATTTATTATGTAAATCTGTGTTATTTGAACAGTTTTTCTAATTCGGTGGCTGGAGAAGCCCCCCCCAGAGTGCTGCCAGGCCCCTGAGCCCCCTGCACGTACCGCCTGCGAGGCCATCATCTCGTTGATGCTCTGCTCGTACTGCTCGGCCAGGATGGCGAGCTTCCGTGTCTGCTCGTCCTTCAGGCTCTTCAGAATTGTCTTGTGCTCACTCTTTGGAGTTACTTCCAGCTGGTGATTCTTCAGTGCTTTGTACTGCTTAGTTTGCACTTTGCATGTGTCCTGGAACTGCTTTTTGATCTGCATTTCCATAGCCTGCCAAGGAAGGAACGACGTGAAGAGCGCGAAGGGCTTTGGGAATGGAGAGGTTGTGGTACGTCCACGTGGGTGGGGTGGTGGGAACCACAGCTCCCCTGTGCGTGCTTCCCACAGGGACTAACCAGCAGCAGCAGCAGCTCAGGCCCTGCTGCAGCCTGGTCAGGAGCAGCACCCACTGAGCCCTCCTCAGCCCAGAGCACTTCCATCCTCTGCCCCCACTTCCTGCAGATCACCCAGCCCATCACCTGCCTCCCAAAACGTATTTGCTTTTTCACAACATTATTCCCCTTCCATGTCCTTCCCACCTCAGCCCTGCACTATGTGGAGGCTGCAGATCTGAGAACTAGCAAGGGTGTGACAGAGTGACAGCAATGTGCTTTTTCTCTGGTGACCAGTGACCCCAAAGAAGGGCTGGAGCTGTGTCAGAGGAGGTTGAGGTTGGGTATCAGGGAAGGGTTCTTCCCCCAGAGGGTGCTGGCACTGCCCAGGCTCCCCAGGGAGCGGGCACAGCCCCGAGGCTGCCAGAGCTCCAGGAGCATTTGGACAACACTCCCAGGGATGCACAGGATGGGATTGCTGGGGGGTCTGGGCAGGGCTGGGATTTGGACTTGATGATCCTTGTGGGTCCCTTCCCACTCAGGATATTCCGTGATTCTGTGACACTGGGAAGAGGAACATACCTCTACCACGGAGAGCAGCTCAGAGGTCTGTAACCACACTGGGGTGTGCACAGAGCTCAGCACACAGTGAGTGCTCTGTGTCCTCTCTGGACTCTGAAAGCACCACCAACCCCCCCTCCCCATCATTCTAAGCTGACACCAGTGAACAACACACAGCTTGTCAGAAACAAGATCTGTAACACTTTGCTTAAGACTGGACTATTTTACCCAACAGCTTCAATCAGCACAGCACCTTAAAAACCCTCTGTGAGCTCTGGGCTATCCCAGCCCGCAACCTCCCTTATCCGGAGCTGCTCTGTGCAAAGGGAGGGGATGCAAGGGAAGAGCACGGGGCGCGCAGAGCAGTGGTCTCACAGCACGGGTGCTGCGTGGAGGAGGCACGGACAGGAGGACAGAGGCTGGAGGAGGAGGAGGAAGGAAAGCTTGCAGCACCTTCAGGTTCTTTGGTTGCTGCCGGAGCTCCATGAAATGCTTCCTGTGCAGCTCCCGCTCGCGGCGCTTGTTGTATTCCAGCTGGTTCTCGAGCTCAGTCTGGTGCTGCAGCCGGATGAGGTCCATGCGCAGCTTCTGCAGCGTGTGCAGCTGCCGGTACTCCAGCTCCCGCGTGGACTCGTCGTGTCGGATCAGCATCGCGTGCTCCATCTCCTTCTGCGTCCGCTTCTTGTTCAGCTCCTGCGACACACACGCGGCTGAGCGGGCGATCCCGGCTGGATCCAGCTCGCCAGGCTGGCAGTCCTGCTCACCGCTCTGCACAGCGGCACGGACTTCTCGGGTCACGGGAAAACACACACCCAGCAGCACCACGGGGATGCTAAGAGTGACCACCTAGTGACATCCATCCATCCATCCATCTGTCCATCCGTCCCTCTATCCCTCCACCCCTCCATCCATCATCCATCCACCCATCCCCTGCTCCTCTGGCAGCTCTGGGATGGCCCCAGGAGTCCCCAGCAGGTGGCACCAGGACCCCACACAAGCCCTCTGTGCCTGCAGAATCTCGCAGCAGCTCTCAATGAACACATCCCAGGGTGCTCAGAGCTGGGGTGATAGAATCGGGGCTCTTGTCTGGTTTAAATTTCACTGTGCCCCTGGTGGGTACTGGGAACGAGCTGCACCCCCATCACCTGCACTAGAGTGGCCAAAGCAGAACAAAATCGGGGCTCTTGTCTGGTTTAAATTTCACTGTGCCCCTGGTGGGTACTGGGAACGAGCTGCACCCCCATCACCTGCACTAGAGTGGCCAAAGCAGAGGTCAATGGCTCTAACACCACGTCAAGTGAGAAAATGAATTGTTCCAGGTGGGATTTGGCCCAAGGTGCAGCACGTTTTTAAAATGAGGCTGGAGCCCGAGGCTCAGAGGGTTCTGCACAGTCCGGGATACCCTTCCCCAAGCTAAGAGCCCAGGAAGGAGAAGACACCAGTTCCTTCCCTGACTGCTGCAAATATTTGTGTCTCAAGGTGTCAGCCACATCCTGTGCAGCACGGGGCTGCCTCCTCCAGCTGTACCCCATCACAACCGGTGCTGCTGCATCCCTGATCCAGGCTCAGGTTACAGCCTCAGCCAGGCACAGCAGGGCTGCCCCACCCCGCACCTTGCCCAGCACGGGGAGAGCCCAGTGCTGCCTCAGCCTAGGGAGTTTCTGCAGGAGAAGCAAAAAACACGTAATTCTGAGCTGCTGCTCACATGTGGTAATCCTGTTGTAACTCTCAACAGGAGCACCTGCAAACTTCAGCCCCTGTGGCTGCTACACCTGGGACAGGTTTGAGCTGAGAGGATGGGGACAGAAACAGGGCCAGGGCTTCCCTCTGCCCTCTTGGCCCTAAGGGTGTAGCACGTGTTTCTATTTAAGCAAAACTCGACCCCTGACAGCCAAGATTAAAAATTACATGTACTGGTGTGCCAAAATGACTTCCCAGTGGCACAAGGGCAGGTGAGGCACTGACCAGGCAGGTGGGGAGCTGTGGCACATGTGCCTTCATCCTCATATATAGCTCATATATATAGCTCATATACAGCTCATATATAGCACATAGCTCAGCCAGCCTCTCCCAAGCCCATTCCACTCCTGATTTCAGTTCACACAGCATAAACACACACAGTCATTCCACTTCCCTCAAACATTTTCCCATTTGCACAAAAACAACATCTGTGGCTAGTTAAAATATGGAAAACACATTTTGAAAGTGTTATTTACTTCAGGTGATCCAAGTAGTTAGTACTGGCACATTTGAATTACTAGGGATGCTATTTTCAGGGAATAAAAACAGATCATTCTGAAAATTAGGTCTCTCATAAGAGCTTAAATGCAGGAGGTCAGAGGTGTGTTCCTGGTTAAATGCCATGCTAGGTAACTGAACTCTGTTCTCATCCCTGCCCCAGAGCTGACATTCTGGGATAAGGGTGCCCAAATCTGAATTTTTGGAGTCAATCGTTTTCAGGGTGCCTGGGTTGAGCTATCTGGATCTCAGCAAAGCAGCTGAGCAGCCCCAGGCACATCTGGGCCCAAGGGCAGGAAAGCTCTGAACAACTACAAAATATACGGGAAAACCTGAGGGTAGCAGGCCAAGCACAGTTGAAAATTTTTGACCACTCCTCACTCAGTTTTCACTAAAACACTCTCACATCTGACAGCCTTTATCCAAAAATAACATCAGTGAAGAATTCAGATACTACAGTGATGGCCACAGGGACATCTCCAAGTGGAAACTTTCTCCAAAGCAGCGTTTGACCATAGGCAGCCTTGAGGCAAGGGGCAAAAACCAACGAGGGGAAGCAGGATGTGCAAAGCTGCTCCTTGACAACCCACAGCCCCATCCCACAGCTCTCCCTGGCCTCCCCACAGCCCAAACTGGGGCAGAACCCCCAAACCTAACACTCCAGAGCTGGGATGAGGCATCAGGCCCAGAGGAGGGGCCCACAGGGTGATTCTGTCTGCAGTCAACGCTGCCATCCCTCAACTGACCAAAGCAGCCACAGCTGCATTGAAAACCATTTCCCAAAACTTTTTTCCTTACATTTTTCTATTCTATTTTCTACAGTTCTATTTAGCAACTAGAAACATGAAGACCTAACTTCAGCCAAGAGACGAAGCTAAAGCAGTTAAAGGAACACTGGGAGAGAAGTGAGGAGTGCCATACTTCCCGAATGTTCTGCTGCTCCATCTCGTGCCTCTTGATCATCGTTTTTCTCTTGAAGAAACGGCAGTTTTTGTCGTAGTAGAGTCTCTGCTGGCTGAGAAGCTGGGCCTCCTCTTCAGCCTGTGTGTGCTGCAGGTTCTCTTTGTGTTTGGATATCCTTTCTTGCTTCTCTTTCTTGGGCGTGCTGTGGTCCTCATTCATTTCCTGCAGGGTCAAAACAAGGCTCCCCTTAGCACCACAGGGACACAGAACTTGGGGGGCCTTCCTGCCTCCTCCTCTGCCATTCAGTACATGGAAGGACACCAAAATCCTACTACAAAACCAACAGAACCAGACCTATCACCTGGCCATGCTCAGCCTTGCTACCCCTACAGCTGTACCAGGACCCACACCAAGAGCAGGAGGAAAAGTGGCCACTGAGCTCCTTGGTAATCATTTTCTCACCTTTACCTTGACAGCAAATTATTTTTGCAGTGTGGTGGAGACACTACTTAAATAAGGCATTTTGGCACAGATAAGCTATGTATGAAGTTACTTCTCTTCCTAATTTATGTAAGTGATCACAGGGCTTTTAGTCAAGGGACATTGAATGGCTGCTCTGATTACTTGGAAAAAAAAAAAAACAGATGAGAAAGGGGAAGAAGAACTCTCTGTGAAGTCCCATTTTCCATCATCACCCTTGGTTTCAAAGATTCTGCTCTACAGCAAATTGTGAAGGCACCTGTAGCCACCCTCACAAATTGTTCTGGAAATGCTGCCAGATGCTCCCAGTTTCTGAAAATTTACTTGCTGAGAATCCAAATTTCTTTCCAAGCCTGACAGTATCCCCTAAACCCCTGGGCTGGCCCAGGTTTATCATAAGGAAAGCCTGGTTCGTGTTCATTCCACACCCCTTCAGCCCCAAAAATGAGGGATTCTTGCCTCTTTAATCTTTTCCTTGCAAAGCTTGTATTGTTTCTTCTGACTTTCTAAAAAGGTCGCCAGGTCTTTCTTTTGCTGAGCCAAAATCTGTTGCTGGAATTTCTTTTCATCTGCTGCAGCTGCCTTTGCCTGCAATGTACAGAGAGGGGAAAAAAATAACAACAACAAAAAAAAATAATAAAAAAAAAAATAGAAAGAAAGGTGAGTGAGCAGGTGCAGAATCCAGCACAAATCAGTGTTGTGGTTTTTGGTCAGTTATTTTGGTGACTGTGCTAGACAAAGCCATGAGTACTCAGCCAGAGGAAAGCTGCTGGTACAGAAAATGCCCACATAAGTCTGAGGGCTTCCCTGTGCTTCTTATCTCCCCACCAAAACAGCCCCAGAGGGCACAGCCACACCAGTTTATTGCGTGGATTAACGTGATGATTTTTAGACTGAGCGACAGCTTTGTCACCCTCAACTGAGGCAAAGCTCCCACCAAGGTCCCCACAGCCCCTTTTATGCAGCTGTGGCACTGGTGGATGCCAACAGAGTGCCCATCAGCCAGAAGGTGACTCGAGGCTGCTTCAGCAGGGAGCACGAGGTCACAGAATCACCAGGTTGGGAAGAGACCTTTAAGATCATCGAGTCCAGCCCATGCCCTATCACCTCAACTAAACCATGGCACCAGGGAGTGCCACATGCAGTCTTTTTTTAAACACATCCAGGGATGGTGACTCCACCACCTTCCTGGGCAGACCATTCCAGTACTTCACCACCTTTTCTGTAAAAACTTTTTCCTAACATCCAACCTAAACTTCCCTTGGTGCAGCTTAAGTCTGTGTCCTCTCGTTCTGCACCTCAGAGCACAGGTTTGAGCAGCAACTCCCCCAGCCCCCCCCGGAGACCTGCATTCTCCTGTCCCCTCAGCTCCCTGCACTCACCTCCTTCTCCATCACAGCCACTTGCTTCTTGGCCAGCTTCTCCAGCTCAATGGACGAGTTGTTGGCGTGTGTCTCCACCTCCTTCTGCAGCTTGAGGCGGTGCTCGTCCATCTCGGCCTTCAACTTGTTCTCCAGGGCGATCAGCTGCTTCTGGTGCTGGCGCCGCATCCGCTTATATCCTGACATCTGTTCCCGCAGCTCGTTCTCCTGCTCATGCTCATGGATCTGTCTTGTAACCTGGGGTCAGGAACAGGGCAACAAGTGCTCCATGGGCTCGCTTCCCACACGAGCTGCTGCTGTGCTGGCTGCTCACTGGAGCCCAGGCCCTGCTCTGTTGTGCTCTCAGGAATCAAGGGGGTTCCGAGGTGCTGCTGTTCAACTTCACAAAGCCACAAGGTTTCTCTCTCCTAACTTTTAGCCCCCATCTTTTTCTGGGACTCTTATGTGTTTCCAGTAGCACAGCAGAAAATGCCATATTACAGATAAAGGAAGGGACTGGTGACTTTTCACTCCAGGACACACTGGAGGAGATCTGGAAACAAAGGTGGCTGATGGACAATGTTCTTCAGACACAGGGGCAACCTTATTCAGACACAGGACTCAGATCCTGAGGGTGGCATGGACCCCCAAGATGCAGCCAGAACCCCCCAAGCCACCTCTTCTTTCCTTCCTCCTCAAGTCACCCCCATTTCAATTCAATCCCTCAACATCTATTTTCTGCTACGAGGAGCCTCCTTCAAAATTTCCCCTTAAAATTCAAGATGATGGCAGACTGAGCTCATTCCTTCCCAGAATTGAAAGTTTTCTAACAAGGGAATGCTGTTCTGGAACTGTGTGCTCTTAACAAGATTGATCAGATGGTCTAAGCAGATTTTAAACCCTGCTCAGCTGAAACAAACTCACAAGTTCCACATTCATTTCCATGCCCAAGTGTATCCATGTGAAAGGAAGAAAAGAAAAAAAACCAACAGGCTGTGCCAAAAATGTTCAGAAGAAAATGCAAATGGTGATGCTTCCATTTCAAAAGAAGAAAAGTGTCCAAGACTGGTTTTTATTTTTTTAAAGACAGTCTCAGGAACTTCACTTATGAAGATCTGCTGATCATTTATACAACCTGAGAACCAAAATCTTGGTACGTGTGTGGAACTGCAGCCCCTGATTCTGTGCAAGGGGACCTCTGCTTTCACACTTCAGTGTGAAGAGCTCAGTCCTTTGAAGGTGATCACTGAAGTTTTATGAACCAAGAGTCCCCCCTGCAGCCTGCAAGAGCCCAGCCTTCCTCTGATGGATTCCTCCACCGCAGCCCAAAAAACTGGCCCCTACTATGGCACTGCTGTCATTTGAAGGCAGTTTTGTGGAGATTTTTGAAGTTCATGTAGGATGGGATACACCTACAGAGCTGGAAGGGTCAGGTTCAACAGAAGAGCAGCTGCTTTAGGGAGCAGCCACCCCAGCGTGCACTTGCTGGCTTCCAGGGCTGGGAGGTGACAGGAAGCCAAGTCAGAGCCCCAAAATCAACAGATGAACACCCTGAGGTCACCCAAGGGAGACAGCAAGTGCCACCTGTCAAAATTCAAATGACTCCCAACACTTGGGAGGAGTGTGAAAAGGAACTTAGGAAGAGCCTCCCAAAGACTGCAAAGGAACTCAAGAACCAGCCCCAACCCTGTCAGACTCGGGCTGATCACTTCAGTGAGGCTGAGCATCCACCACGAGGTGATGATGGACAGACCACCTCCTTCCTACAAGAAATTTCAGAATGTCATTTTGGAGCAGGCTGGATTAAGCACACACCTCAGCAACTGGTGTAACAGAGCAGCCTGTAAATGCTTGAGACCCAAACAGATCTAAGGCAGACACCAGGATTGTAGGAATTATGTGGGATTGTAGGACTTACCACAGAAACACAAACACTCTGTGAGCCCTGCGTTCTGCTGCAGTTCAAAAAGCTTTTGGTTTTTCCAAGCATACCGAGGACAGCCACACTTGGAAGAAGCTGGGAAGTGTCTGTAGGAGCTTGCACGTTTCAGTCAGGTTCAGCAAGAATAAGATCTCTGCCAGAAGCTTCCAGGTAAGGAAAATTTCTCTGAGAATCAAAGTTAATGATAAGAGACAGATACCAGGTAAGTCAGGCAGACCCCCAACACTTCACAGGTGGCATTGACGACGTTCAGTGACATCCAGCTGGGAGAGAACAGCCTTGGTCAGGCACTTGAAGAGAAATGGAGATCTGGGAGCCACCAGCAGTACAAGATCTTTCTGGATGTGCTATTTTTGGGGCCTGGCCCTTTTGTGAGCAATGGGATATTCTGCACGGCACACTCTGTTCCCAGGCATTGGCAGAACAAAGCAAACAGCAAGAGCCTAAGAAAAAATGGACCTAAGGATCCTCCAGCAACTTTGCCAGTCTCCTTTGGTTTAATCTCTAATGAGATGTAAAATGTGCACTTGTTTTATTTACAGCAAAACTCATTAACTTTTATCCTTGTTTTTTTCCCTGCTCCTCTGCACCCCATTCCCAATTTTGCTCAGCTTTATCATGACAAGAATTCCATCTTGGAAAGATTTCCCATGAAATCTAGGATATTTATCCCTCACAATAGGATGCAATTGCTAATTACAAGCCTAGCTGATAAAGCCTTCCAGTCACAACAGAAGATGAGACATTAAAAAGTCAGAAGAAAACAAAAGCAGTGTCTCATCCTAAAGATGAGAGAGGAGAGCAGCAGACTTGGTGGACAACTCGTGGATTTAACGTCTGTGTTCAATAAAGACTTCATTTATCACCATAATCTCCAGTCAAGTCCAACACTCCTCAGGACAGTCTTCAAAGACAAAGTCTGCACATGGTGATCTCAGGGATGGGAGAATGTGGAAGAAATGAACATTAGCTACTGAACATGCCCAGTTCAGTACCAGAGAACTCCTTCAGACTATGAATGAATAAAGGATTATGGTTTTAAAGATTAAGCCCCTAATGAATGAACAGCTCCAGCAACCATTTTAACATGAAAATTCGGGGATGTTCCAGCAATCACCTTTCTGGTGTTCCTAGACAAAGACTCTTGGAACTCCATGTACTATCTGAAATATCCTGAGGGAAGGGCCCCACAAGGATCATGGAGTCCAACCCCTACCCCTGCCCAGACCCCCCAGCAATCCCACCCTGTGCATCCCTGGCAGTGTTGTCCAAACGCCCCTGGAGCTCTGGCAGCCTCGGGGCTGTGCCCATTTCCTGGGGAGCCTGGGCAGTGCCCAGCACCCTCTGGGGAAGAACCCTTCCCTGATATCCAACCTAAACCTCCCTGGCATAACTCCAGCCCTTCCCTGGGTCCTGTCACAGGGAGCAGAGATCGGAGCTGCCCCGCAGGAAGAAGTCCACAAACACAACCCCACAGATTATCACGAGGCAAAAGGTGGTAACTACAAAATTTGTTCTCCATATAACCAGGAAATGTCAGGATCCTTCACACCAGAAAGCTGCAGTTTCCTGGAGCTCTTCCTGTAACACTTAATCAATCAGGTCATCAGGAGAACCAAAAAACTGTATAAACCAGAACGGCTTCTATTAAGGTATGACATTTTCTCAGTTTCTTATCTCTCTGCATCTTTGGCACACACAGAACTGAGAACAGAGATGTCTTTTCCAACCTACTCCCACAGGCAGTTCATTTGCCATAAAATCCAAACTAACTTTCACCCCTCCAAGACTTTAGCTTTATGTAAGGAAGCTGAGCTCACAACTTCTCCTCCAAATCAGCAGCTGTTTAGAGTTCCCCTTTCTACATTGTTTATCCAAGATACTGAACCCTCTCCCAAAGGACAGGAATTTTCACCTCTCAATAACCAAAATTCTGAGCTCCTCTGCTCTGGAGGAAGCAGAGCCTGAGCAAAACACTGCTAGCTGCTTCTCACAGCAAGAGGAGATTAGAAAGAACAAGTCCAAAATTTCAGAGGAAAGGTCTACAAAGGCAACAGCCAGATGAGTCCATTGTGAGAAACTCAACCCTCCGGAATAAAACATCAATGCTTCAGCAGAAGAGAGTGCAAGGGAACAGCTCCATGTCAAGGTACCTGGTTCTGGAGTCAGGCTGCCCTGGTGTCATTTTCCTGGCCACATCCAGGGAATCCTGCTCACATGGACACGGACATTTGGCTCTGCAGGCCCCAGAGGAGATCACATCGTTCTTTTGCTGGCATTTGGACTTCAAAGAGAACATCAAGGCCTTTGATAAGAGTCCTCACTGTCTGATCTTTCCATGAAATGAGATGTCACAGATGCGAGGGAAGAACCCTCGCGAGGGTGGGGAGGCCCTGGCACAGGGTGCCCAGAGCAGCTGTGGCTGCCCCTGGATCCCTGGAAGCATCCAAGGCCAGACTGGATGGGGCTTGGATAGATGGATGGACAGTGGAAGGTGTCCCTGCCCATGGCAAGGGGTAGAATGAGATGAGCTTTAAGATGCTTTCCAACCCAACCCATTCTGTGATTCTATGAAGTTTTAACTACTTGTTTATTGCCTTTGAAAACTGTAAAAACATCTGTTGAGGAGATACATGAGGCAGGGGGGACCTAAGCAGTCAGGCTTGAAAGACACCCAGAAGTGCAGATCAATGCATCTCTGAAGAGATTCCAAAAACAGCTTTCCCTTGGAAATGTGGAGAGGTGGAGTCTCATCAACATGCAGAACCTCTGCCCTTCTTTTCAAACAACAGCTTGCCAAGCTTTAAGAGATTTCTGGTTGCAACTTTTAATTTATGGATCACTGATAATCTACAAAGTAATATGGAGATGCAGGTGCCTGGTCTCCATTTCAGGTGGCAACTTTTATTCCAGCAGCAGGAATATGCAGGGTATTTTCCACCACTGTTCCAGGTGAGTGATGGTTACTGTTACCACACAAAACTGATTAAAGAGAAAAGTGGGCCAGGAAAAAATGACTACTAAAATTGCTGATTGAATTATGACCCAAGTTAAGCTCCTTCATCTTTCTTTCCCAAATTTGCTCATTTTCATTATTTTCTTTAATCTGAGCAATATTAAAACACTACTGCAAGACTCAAAAGGGGATAGCTACAGCCTGTTTCTTTGTGGATAGTTCATTTGACTGTTTTCTCAGGAGGTCTGTCCAGTTTCCTTCATATTCACATGATGCCTTTGGAGAGTAACAGGGCAAGGGAATCACTCTTCAAACCACTGGGTCACCTGGAGTGTTCAGCTGTCTAGCATAAATTCCTTTGTGACCTCTGCACTCTCTGAAACTGCTTCAGCTTGTTTTTGGAAAAAGATCCAACTTGAACGTTGGATTACTTTTAGGAATGCCAGTCTTACCTTCATCTACAATATCCTGACCTATGGGGAGAAGAGCAAGGACTTGAAGTCCCCAGATCCTGGATTGCACCAGCAGAAACAGCTGTGGAGTGACCAGCCCCAGACTTGGTGCTTTTCTTCTAAAAACACTGCCCTGCTCTCATGTTTGGGGGTGGTTTTCAGCAAATCCCATAAAAGGAAGTTTTTACACCCAAATATCATCCTGTATTATTAAATTTAGGGTCAGAACTCCCATTTTTCATTCTCTGCAATACAGGCCACCTGATGCTCCCAACTGCACAACCCTTCTGTGCCTGGGAAGATGTTCCCAGCTGCTGAGAAATGGGCAGCAGCCAGGGTGCAGGGAACCATCAAAGCTTGCTGGTTTGCTTGCTTTCAACCACTGGGGGATCCTGAGCACCCATTCACGCTGGAAAAATCTTTTCCAGCTTCCATTGAAAGAGTAAATTAACACAGAGAGGTGAATAAAGCCTGAATTTCTGGGTTCGCACTACAAATTCCAGGCGTGTTCAGGTCTTTCTCCCCATGTCAGCTCCATGACTGACCTTGCCCTCCCCACAAATATTTGACAGGGAAGCAGGAAGAAGTCCTCCCTTGGCCAGAGGAGCAGCAGCATCCAGCACCTCTCCCCCCTGACATCATCCAGGCACTGAATGGTGACAGTGATAAAAAGTGCTCCAGCACAAGCACTGGCACCCAGATCCTGTGCAATGGGTTTAAACTTTTATTTTTCCCCCCCCCAGATTTCCATTTTGGAACATGAGGAGGTGGGAATGGATGATCATTAAAGGGAAAGCTCATCACCATGAAATATTTCTGTGGCAAACATGTGGACAGTTCTGTCCCACCACACAACCTCAGAAGGAAGGAGACACCATCACCTCCTGGAATGCCCAGGTGGTGTGTTGGGAACTTCCCTCTACACTGGGGAGATGTGTGTGTATGATGGGGACAACAGAGCATGTTCCACAGAAAACCCAAAAAAGAGAAGCTCTCCAAAAAGCTTTCCATCTTCCCCACCCAAAATGAATTTTATCTTTATCATCTCTTGGTCACTGAAGCAGAGATTCAGCAAATCCAAGTGAGTAAGGAATTAAGGCAGACGCAATCCCAGCCCCACAGGAGGCTGCCATGGGATTTAGGAGTGACCTTGGGATATCAGCTGTCTTCCCCAGAGGTCAGGGATCTGGGAACACCTCACAACCCATATTTTCATTAGCTCCCAAAGGGACCTGGCCATGCAATCCCTTCAAGCCACCCAAGTAGCCCAGGGGTGACATTTCCAAGGAAGACAGGAGTTCTGGGCTCTGCTGCTCAAGGCAGGCCACAAGGTGCAGCAGCTTTGCACAGGGAGTAAAAGAACATGAATATATTCATCACACATATCAATTTATCAATGAAATTGTATGTCTGGAGTATGATACATGAGTCATTCATCATTTCTGCCCTCCAGCCAACCTAACTGGGTCCTACTTCTATCTGCTCAGTGCAGGCAGTAGAAGAGCTGGCACTACACTGGGTGCAAACACACACACACACACACACACACACACACACACACTCAAAAAGGAAAAATTCCCGGGGCAGAGGGTCTCCAGGAGAGCAGGGATCCTGCCCCTGTCAGGTATGCTGCATGAAGTCCTCTAACACACACGTTTCTAGGTCACTCTAAACTGGGGGGAGCAGGGGAGACCAGCCTGGGGGGCACTCAAGGTATGGGCACCCAGAAATACACCTGCAAAAGATGGGATTCACATGCTCCCAGGAAGCACCAAGAAGCCTGAATGCCACAGCATCATTTTAGATTTTAACAGCAGCAGCAACAATCACACAGAAAAATTTGGGCTGCTGGCACTGCTGCTGCTTCCCTCCAGTCACAACCTTTAGCTGTGCTCACACACATACGCCCCCCCCCCCATGTCTTGTGCATGCAGGAATGGGAAGAGATTCTGGGCATCCAGAAATGGTGGTCTGGAAGGAGAACCCCCATGGAGGAGGCAGGAGAAAGCGGGAAGGGGAGGGCTCGCTGGTGTAATTTCGGGGTTGGTCCAGGATGATGTCATAGCACTGAGCAAGTGCCATGGCCAAACCGTGGGGACTTTCTAACGCCTCCCGTCCATCTGACCTCTAACACCAGCGGGCTGAAATATTTAATAGGACATTCATTTTACCTCGGAAGGGCCATTTTTCACTGCTTTCCCTGGAAAAGGCTGCTCCCAGCCCGGGTGGGGATGCGGGGTGGGGGAGGCGGCACACAACTAACTCTTCCGGCACACACCCCTTTCCCTACTACAAAGGCATCCACAGCAATCACATTTGCAATAGTACAAATCTTGATGGATTCATCCCATCCCCCTCCCCTTTGTAAGCCCACAGCCCGCTGTAAGCCCTCTCTCTCTCTCTCCCTTATTGCAGCCCAGCAATCCTTCCAAGGGATCAGGCTAGAAAATGCAGTCATGGTACAGTTGCTCGAAATAAATGAATGAATNCTCTCTCACACACACACAGAGGTAAAATCTCTTTCAGTGCAATATCCAGTTGCTATGCCAACAGCACCAACAGCACGGGAGGCGATGGCAGCGAGGNTTCCGGCACACACCCCTTTCCCTACTACAAAGGCATCCACAGCAATCACATTTGCAATAGTACAAATCTTGATGGATTCATCCCATCCCCCTCCCCTTTGTAAGCCCACAGCCCGCTGTAAGCCCTCTCTCTCTCTCTCCCTTATTGCAGCCCAGCAATCCTTCCAAGGGATCAGGCTAGAAAATGCAGTCATGGTACAGTTGCTCGAAATAAATGAATGAATGAGAAAAAAAAAAAACCAAAAAAACAACTCAGGCAGCAGCTCACGGCGGGCAGCAGCGATCTTATTGTTCCCAAACCCATCTGCATCTGCATCTCCACAGCGTTCCAGCAGCTCTCACACACCTCACACACACTTTATGCACATGCAGATAAATATATTAACAAAAGGGAC
>WAAG01048195.1:197933-210686 GCA_013390105.1 Tichodroma muraria | reverse complement strand
GTGGCAAAGCGCTCTCGGTTCCGGTAGTGGAGGGCCTGATTCTGCACTGACTGGGTAGGCCGCACCTCAGGCCTGCGATCCCTGTGGCCCACCTCATCCCTTATAAATACATGATCCTGCAGAAATGGATAAAAACAAGGAGAAAGTCCGGCTGTGCTCTTCCCGCGGCGGCTGCCTCTCTCTCACCCCTCTGTCTGCACAAGCGCGGCTGTAGGAGAGGCATAGTTCAGCTCTCTGCTTAGCCCCGGCAGCTCCCACCGTACAAAATGAATAAGCAACACATTGCAGCTCGGCTCGGCGCGTCAGCTGATCGCTAGCAGGATGCCTCCGAATCCCTGGATCGGGCTGCTGCCTTTTTTTTTTTTTTTTTTTTTCTTTTTTTTTTTTTTTTTTTTTTTATCTCCTTTTTTTTTTTTTTTTTTTTTTTTCTTTTTTTTTTTTTTTAAACCTCCGGTATTACATATGTGCCAGAAAAAAGCGAGCCGGGAGCAGGAAGCCGAGCAGGGCGATCGGAGTCCTCGGGAAGGTCGGGTTCAAGCACTGCAACCCAGCGATCCTGGTGAAAACGTGATTCCCATGTCTAGCCACGGAGATCCTGTTCCCTTTTAACACCACAGCAACATCCTGCCTCATTCCCTTTGCCGAGCGGTGCGTCCTCGATAGGGTTTCTTTGTCCCTCGTTTGCTATCTGCTGCAGGGGACGAGCATCCTGCCTAAATCCACAGCAGGCTGGAGAGAACCAGGAAAGCCTCCGTGACCACTCAGGGATCCTGCTTTCCAGTCATGATCCTGCACAGTTCTAGCACTTTCTCTCCACAGCCCACAAAGGATTTTTTTTTTTTTTTTTTTTTTTTTCCCTTTTTAAAGCAACAGCTCCCAGGTTTTAGCAGGAATGGTTCCCGGTGCAGCTTCCCTCCTGCTCCCTGGCAAGGCTTCGCCGGGAGCGGCTGTGCCTTTCCCAAACGGCGCGGGCAAATTTGGGAGTGGAACAAAGCTCCAGGAGAAACCCTCCTTAGAAAAGCCAGCGAAAAACCACACACCACCACGGTTAGCCCAATTGGAATGGTGACTGCCAAAAGTCAGCACACCTGCAGGTTGCACCTTGGGGATGGAGCAGCCTTCGGACACCCGGCACAGCCCGCTCCTGCCCCGCAGCCTCGGCTCTGCAGGGCCACGCTGGCACCCACCACAGTGTCATGACTCCCGCCCTCAGCCTCCAGCTCCTGAAACCTCACAGGAAGACTGAGATTCTTCCTGAACTAAAACAAGTTTCCAGTTCTCTGGGGTGCAAAACAAAGGTCGCCAGTGCCTAGAAAGCCCCTGCAGGGAAGAGCTGCCTCCATGAGCAGGAGCAGCTCTGCCCCCCTGCCATGCCCCAGCAGACACCAGGAAGGTCAGAGAGCCCCACCGTGAGAAAGCAGCCCCCCATGGAATATCCATCAGGACACTGCTGTCACCCCCACGCTCCTTTCCCACCCCACAGACACCTGGCTTTCCCCTCTGCTGGCCTCCATTTCCAGCTGCTTCTCACCCAGACCCACACACACTCAGCCCTTTTCAAGAGGATTCTGGAAATGAGTTCAAGCAAAAGCCAATTAGGTGCAGAAATGCCGATATTAAGAGCTGAACACCACACTGATTAAAAGTGCTTGAACCCCAAACCCTTTCCTTATCCTTCAAGTGTTCCCAGTCCATGCTCACCCTTCCCTTGCCTTTTCACAGTACCCAAGGCCACCACAGAGCCAAGTGTGCACCAGCTCCTGTACACCCACACAAGGGACATAGAATGAGCCAAAACAGCTAAAAAGGACAGTCCTCCACAGAGGCATGAACAGAAAGCTGCAGTTTCATTTTATACTGGTCATCCTTACTCTGGACATTTGTGCCACTGTCTGACAGGAAAGGCAGTGAGACCACACGAGAAATCACTGCAAACTGGGCTGATCTCAAATTTCCAACTTGTGCACGTTGGTGTGACGAGCAGGGCTCTTGGACTCGCCCGCATTCCTGAGAAAGGCACATCTGAGGCTCTACAACAGCCATCCCCAAAAAATCCTGATTAAACATTTCAAGTGCAACAGCATCACTCAGTTTGATCTGACTCACGGCCTCACCAGAGGGATCTCAAACCCTGCAGTGAAGATCCACACCAGACTCACCCACCTGAACCACAGAGGAAAGAACAGCACACAGGAGCCACCAGTGCTCCACTCCAGCCATGGAATGAAGGTGGGGACAGGACAAATGTCACCCCTGGCTACACACAGAGCCTGCAGCAGCACCTGTGAGTGCACAGGGCTCCCAAGGCCAGCTAAGCAATACCCCAATCCCTGGATCATCTTCCTTCTCTCCATTACGCTGGTATGGCAGGGGGAATGGGAAGTATTAAATCCAGAGAAGCTGCAAATCATTGAAAAAAAATCTCCAACTTTTTTAATGGGCATTCAGACTGTTCAGAATGATCCAAAACACCACCTAAAATAACAAGTTTAAGTTGCAATTGTTTTTTATGCTGGAAAATTAATCTGTGATTTACTTTTTGTTATCTAAGAGGTGGACTTTTAGAGGGCAGAGTGTCACCCTGGCCTTGTTTTATGGGATCTCTGGTTACCTCAGTGCACATGAGAAGCTCAGACCAGAATTGAATTGCCCTTCAGGAATGTGAATTAACCACATTCTGCATTTCAAACTCAGCTGGGCAAGGAATGGGAAAATTCCTTTGCAACTGAGCAAGCCAGAGGACCAATTTCAAGGGGACAGAAAACTCAGGTTGTCCTTGGCACCCCTTAATCTGGGATCCGAGCATTCTGCAGCAGACAGGCACCCACCAACCCTCAGCTAACCCCAGGGAATCTTCACAGGCACAACGCTTTTTTTTCAGAAAATCTGTCCCATTACCAAAAATAAAAACGCTTGGCATGAGGAGTTACCAAATCTAACAAGTTCCACTGCCCCAGGGACAGCTGGTAAGAGAAATGAACCTACAAGTAGCCACATCTCCACCAGCCTTCCTCAGATGAGATGACTGATGGCAAAAGACAAACCCAGAAAAATAGAATTTTGCTACTTTTATTTTAAAATTCTATTCCTCTTCTCTCAAAAGCATGCTAAGAGACACTGCAGTCATAACTGCTGGCAGAGATAAGGGCATTTTGTTTTCAACTTTTAGCTTCAGATGTATGGGAAACAAAGACCTAAAACTGGCACCTCAGCTCAAGGCACCCAGTAAGTAAAATGTGACTGAAAGCACCCCAGAAACTCAACAAGTTTGGGTCAGGGTGCCTCTCAGCCCCAAATCTGCACTTCAAACTGGTTTGTTTTTAAAGTAATGTATCTTCTGTATATACTTCATTGTCCACCTATTTTCTGTGGTTTGTTGCAGTATTTGCCTTAAGGATGCAACTTTGGCCATGCTCAGCTCACAACTCACTCATTAAAATCCTTTTATTCAGGGCCAACAATCGAGAACCTTCAACTTCCTACTCAAGGAATAATTTGTTCTTCTGACTGTATCATCCACATAAACAGTTTTCAGGTTGATCAAAACAAAGGAGGGGATTTGGCTGGGACATTGCCAAGACAAAACCTTTCTCAAATATTCCTACAGCATTATCTGACCAGAGCTGGTGGAGCTTCCAGTGGCTTAAGTGGTGCTTCCAACTGGATCTGAATGGCTGCTCCTGGTGTATTGCCCACTACAGAGTGGATTTTGCTCCAAGTCCCGTCCCAGTTCTACCACATGTTGTCCTTTCATCCTTCTCCTCACTGAAGAAAGGCCTTTACCATCCAAATTCTGCCCAGCCCAAAGCTGGGACAGCTTTAGTCCTGTTACACCTGTTAGTGTAGTCTCCTACACTAACAGGAAAGGCAATTTCCAAGTCACACTAAGGACTTCTATGGAATAGCAGCAAATCCCTGCTTTCTAGTAATTTAAAGAGAAAATAAAACAACAGTGTGGCACCGTTTGTCTTAATACACTGCCTTAAGTGCCTCGATAATCTACAGAGAGGTTTAAGCTCTCTCCATGCACAAAACTCCCCACAAATACTGAAATTAATTGGAGCAGCAACAGGAGATGTGCACAGGTTAATTTACAGGATCTGGGAAGTCACTCAAGTTGCAGCAGTCATTGCAAAGGTACTTTATTATTACAGACATTGGGCGAGAATTTGCAATGATCAACTACAAAGATCCCCTTTTCCATCTTTTTGTTATAAACCAGATCTTAATCACAAGATTTTCCTGACATTTTACCGCCCAAGTTTCAGAAAGCACTGATGATTTTAAGACTGAAGCAAGAAACAGCAACAACTGAGTATTGCAGTTGAAAAAACCCAACATCGTACTGGCTTTTTGTTTTGACTACTATTATAGTTTTGTGGAAATAATAATAAATTCATTGAGGACAATAAAATATTATTTCTGGGAAGCCACCTGTGCCCACACTGCCATTTACCAGCAGCTGAACAAAGCAAGTGACAAAACATTTGAGATGCACCAGCTGATGCCTGTATTCACTTTATTGTCTTACTCTGGGAGCTAAAAATCTTTTATCCTCACTTTTAAGATGAATTAACTGTTATTTATCTGATTAGAAAATTTGGATTACGTGTCTTTGAAGCACAGTGTATTTGGAGTTTAACTCCCTGCCCCATTTTGTTGTTTTTTGGGGCTCTCAGATACAACTGGGATTGGATCAGAGCTGACACTTATTCTTCAGCTCTCAACCTGTGCAGCTGAACAACTCCTGAAGGGAGACGGATGTGAGAATGTGTATCCATAGGCAAGGTGACCCTTGGATGGAGTAGCAGAGTTATTTAACTATATTCAGAAGAGACCCAGAGTTCTTACACTGAACATGGAGATGTACATGGAGGAGCTCACCAACCTGCAAAAGGGCAAGGAAAACTTCCTCATCATCCAAGCCAGACATCTGAATTTCCTGAAAAGAATATACTGGTGATTAAGGTGTCCTCTTGAGGGAGCACGGTTTGATCCCAGGGATGGGCTTCCTGCCTGAGTAGCTCACATGACTGCAATTCTTTTCCTCCTGGGAGTTCAGGACACAGCTATAAATTAAATAACACTAAAAGCTCCACATTCAATTATGGCTTGTTACTATTTTCAATATTTTATTCCTGTTCAGTGTTTTTTTTTCTTCCAGCCTAACAAGTGTACTCTGACAGGTGGGAGTCACCTTTGTTCTAAGCACAAGTTTAAAACCATGGAGCTCTGCTGTGCTGTGGAAGGGATAAGGCTGTGCCTGTTTTCCACAGAGGATTCATCCCAAATGCAGCAAACCCCAAGCACCTTGGCTGCCATGAACTCACATAGCCAGTGACAATTAACCAGATCAGAGCAGGTCATTTCACTTACCCTGTGACCACAAAACATTTTTGGAAGTTACAGCCAACTAGCAGCTGTTAAAAAAAAGAAAGAAAATGAGTTGTTTACAAGTGCTTTTACTCCATCAGCCTCTTCCCTAAGCCTCTGCCTCAGGGTAGCTGGTCACGGGACAGATGCCAGGAGTGCTCCCTGGAGATGCCTGAGGCTTCTCCCAGCCAAGCCCCACACAGGCATGGGCTGCTCCTGATTTCCTCCAGGCCAAGGCCAGCCCAGCTCTCCAGCAGCTGGAAGCACTGAAGGCTGAGAACTGCATCTCACACCCTCACAGACTCCTCCATCCTACGTTTTACCTGCACGTGACATTCTGGGGCTGTGGCCCAAAACACCAAAAGGCCTCTGACACTTTAGAGCTTTGAGCCATAGGAAATACCAACACTCCAGGCCATTTTGCCATCTTGGACCCTTTCCACAACCTGGAGGATGTTAATTAACACATTTGTGGAATACCACAATTTTACACAAGGCTTTTGACTTCACCCGTGTCCAAACCATCTCGTACGTGACCCTAAACCCACAAAATGCTGCTTCATTGGTATTTTCTTTTTAGACTTTAAAGGCTGATTAAATGCAAAACAAGAGCTTGAATTGAACTTGACCCCCAGGTTCTTTCCACTGTGTTTGTGAGGGGCTCCAGAGTGATACCCAAAACTCAGCTTCATCCCAGTTTCCAGAAACGCCATTAAAGCACAAAGACAAACTGAAATCTTGGCAGAACAAGGAACTTTACCTTGAAAATCAAGTGGATATAACCCCCCTGAAATGTCCAGCTCCAATTTTAGTCTCTTCACATGTATTAACACACACACGAAACAGTTTTCCGTTTAAAACTGCATTCCCCAAAACAATAAAGAATAAAAAATAGTGTAATAAATTAAAACAATATATCTGCATACAGGAATATGTCCTGCTATACAGAGTCCAAATCTGCTTTATGAATTACATAAAGCAGAAGGGAACATTTTCCAATGGAGAAGGAATCTACTCCAAGGATTAGCAGGCCTAGCTGATCATTAACTGTTTCGTGAAGACCATCAGTGCAGACCTGGGCTTTCTGCTCCCAAAATTGCCCTAAAACACCTGTGTTAAGTGATCTAGAGGTGATTTCTTTTGTAATACTTCAGTTACAAGTGTGAAAGACACCCCAGGTTTTTTTCAAACCAGATAAAAACTTCCATGTGGTGTCCTGTTTCTGTCCTACTCAGCTGAACAGCTACACACAAGTCTAGGAGGACTGAATCTACAGCATCAGAAATCCTGTATTTGTACTTTACAAGTGTCACACAACCATTATAAAACATAATACTAGTCTTAAAATGAGCAGGAACACTACTCCTTTCACAAATGCCATTTATGTCTGGTGGGAGCAGCTCATGTTTTGCTTTTATCAACTGTAACAACTCTGAGGAGTCATTATAACTTATGAATTCTGTGTAAATCAGTCCCTCAAACTTCCATTTTAATGCACAAGTAAATATGGCTATTTAACAACGTGAAATTAAAGTCAACACACATTTTGAAAGCCTATACAAAATAAGAAAGAGCTCCAATCATAAGCACCCAGAACATCCATCAGTGGTGCTGCACTTCATTCAGGATATTTCCATGGGCTGGCATTTGGTACCTAAGACCTTATTTTCACCTTTCTGAATAAACAATCTTCTCTAAAGATGCTGTCAAGAGTCTTTAGGAAAGAGGCAAACCCCCAAAACCTTTGCAACTTCTCTGCCAGTATCTTTAAATATGTAACACCATGTTTTGTTGAAGACAAGATTTTTCCATAGTTCTTAATATTCAACAACACAAATCCTGCACTTCAGGAGGAAAAACTGCTTACAAATATTTAGTTAGTTACAACCAAGCTTTACTGTAACCTTATAAACAAGAAATTCATACTGTTCATCCTGGTTCAATGTTTTAGCTCCTCTGGCAAAAAGCAAACTTTGAAGTTCCTTGCAAATGAAACCAACACAACCAACCTACATTTTGCTGCCCACTAGCAAATGACACTGCTAAGGCCAAGCCAAAACTACTTTAGTTAGACAAACAGCGGAGATGAGATGCTGGCTTACAGCTAGACAACCTTAGCTTGATATCCAGCCCTAAGAAAACGCAAGGCATCAGATCACAGCATGCAGCAAAGGAGCAGGAAAGCATCGAGTGGAACCTGACTGCAAACGTACCTCGTGGGAAGGGTCCAAAGTTCTGCACACCTCCACTCCTCACAAGGGATATCCAAGTGCAGGCAGGTTTTAATCACACACTGTGCCTGGCAGAGGGTTAACTTGGCTGCCAGGACCAGCAGAGAACACAGGACAGGCATTCCCAAGGAAACAAGGACATCCCAAGCAGAGAGGAAGAGGAGCACATGCAGGGCTGGGCATGCGGGGGGGGGGGAGTCTGGGTGACCCTGCCTAGGCACTGACAGCTCTTTCAGAAGCAACCTCTTTTCACAGGCAGAGGTTCTTTAGATGCTTTTAAAGACAAAAACCCCACAGAACTTGACTCTGGCAAGCCCAGCAGCAGCTCCTGCTCTCAGCACAGAGCACCAGGGCACACGTACCTTCTTGTGAACAACGGAGGAGGTGGAATTAATGGTGCTCTCGTCACTATGCATCATGACCAGTTCAGGGCTGCTCTCATCCAGGACCTCCTGCATGCTGCTCACACTGCTGCTCTGGCTGCCTGTGCTCACAGACATGCTGGGGATGGAATGGTTGCTGCCCAGACTGTCCATCTTCCTACTCAGGTTTGATCCATGCTCACTGTCCTATAAAACAAGGGGCATCAGTTACAGATCCCGCAGGAGATCACCTGCCCAGCACATGCCTGCAACACCCAGAGTCTCTTTTAGAGGTGACTCTGCAGACTTCAAGGAGCTTTGGGCATTCTTTTGCCAACTGCACACCTCAAAGGGCTGTTTGGGTTCTGGGATGCTCCGTATCGGGCAGGCAGCTTCTGCCTTTTCCCCTGCAATCTGATTACATCAGGTTACAAGCCAGTTTTTTCCCCACATATCCTTAAATGTGGGCATGGCTCTTGGCTTGACAGGAGACATCCAGGAACACTGCATGGCTGGTGGAAGGAGCCTCATAATTAAGAGGAACGATCCAAGTTTGAGTTAAAACAATGCTTCAAGTCAGGATCTGCTATAACACATTTCCTGAATCAGAAAATATGTAAGACAATGAACCCATTTATTATTTGATATATTCTACATGGTGTAGAGGTTTTAACCTCCATATCCCAAGCAGTGAGCAATTTGATTTTATCAAGCTAAAACCCCCTTGCCTTGAACCTTGTGTTTTCAGCCAAGATAAAGTGAGTGAAGAATCTTAGCAGCTGACTCAGACGAGCCTTCCTTATTACAGGGGTTAAAACTCAGATATACATAAATAAAGATTCCTCATGTAAGAGGTATTTCTGATTCTACAGACAAATATCAGGAGTTAGCAGCTTTTTTCCTCCCTCCATACCCATAGGAGTACAGTAATGCCAGAGTATGCACTTAGTCTGGACTGATTTAGAGAATTTATGGAGTCTTTTGTAATTAACTAGTTGCACCAAAGAGGCTCACAAGGAGCTCACAGTGAAGACAGAACTCTGAACATCCTTCAGCTCCTGGGGTGAAGCAGCCTTGACTCACTAAAATGAGCAGCCTGCTGCTGCATCCAGTTTGCCCTGGCCTCTGAAGGGAGCTTGGGGAGAATTCCATTACAAATCAGTTAACGGGGAACTCATTTTGTTGGAGACCGACAGGAAGATAAAATTGAGACTTGACAGATTTGCCTTTGATTGTGTGATTATTTTTTAAGCAATCAGCAGATCGTTCAGAGCCTGCATGAGAGCACTTAAAATCCAGAATAATACTATTTTACAGAGAACATAGGCACAGGGGAATGAAAATATTTTCAGGATGCTCACATAGAGTTGCAGAAGAAATCACATAATGAAGGATCTGAGGCTGTGTAATTAATGACTGTTTATGCAGGAAGGACAGAGATGAGATTGCATATGCAACCTTAGCACTGGCTTCCTGACTTCAACTTTCACCTTCTTGGAAGGGCTCTCAGGAAAGCATTAGTAATCTTTTGCATGTTAAAGATTTTTAAGGCTCATCTTCCACCTCAGAAAGCCCAAGGCAGAAGAAGGAAGTGCCTGGTGGCACTTCCAGTGGGGCAGGTTCTGTCCCCAGCTCAGCAGGAACTGCAGCACATGCTGGGTCTGCTTTCCCTGCCCAGTTAGTGACACACACGAGCAGTGACACCTCCTGTGGTGGGACAGGGCTCAGGGGTCAGTGCAGAGCATGCTGTGCACATGCAGAGTGTCAGCTGCATCCCTGCAGATGGAACAGCTCTTCTCCCTGCTTTCTTCAGGAGTGGGGACAGGAGGAACAGAAGACACACCTTGGAGCCAAACACTACCAAGTGTTCCCTTGTTGAGCTTGGACGGGCTCAAGAGCCAAGTGGGAAACCCATTCCCTGGCACTCTGCTGACAGCCTGCCACATGTGGGGAGAGAAACTGGATGTTTCAGTGCACAAGTCAGACAACACCCCAGCCCCCAGCTAAGCTCCAGGTCTGGAAGCTGGAGGGGACCTTTAATCACAGCAGTTGCTCTTCTTGCTCCTTTGGGGCATCTTCTCAGGGAGGGGGAGCACAAAGTGCCAGTCCCCTCCTCCTGCAGCTCCACCTGAGACCCACGTGCCCATTTCTTCAACCAGTTTGGCTTTAAAGGAGCATTTGACACCCCCAAACCTCAAACCCAAGCCCCTGAAGATCCTCTGAGCTTGGGCACCTTGCTGTGTGTTATTGCCTCACTCCACCGGAGCAAAAGGAACACAGACATGAATTTGTCTGTCAGTGTTTTTCATTGAGAAGCAGTCATGGATTTATTTATGCATTGTGCCTGCACCAAGTGGCATTAATTTCCATCTAAGCTCATCAATTTGAAAAATGACTGGTTTCCTTCTCTCAGCCACGGTTAGGGTCAATTATCATACACTGATTAAGTGGATTGTTTATTACATGATTTAAACTGAAGCTGCATTTTAGGTCTTTAACCTTTTTCTTCTTTAACATTAAAGAATTTTAAAAACCTAAGTCTTACTAATTCGGTGATTTGCTCTTCAGCTCATGAGAGGCCATTTACTTTACGGTAAGGTTATGGTAATTGAAAAAATATTAACATTAATGGAGTTGTTTTGACTGTGCAGATGAGAAAGAAAAGCTTGGGCTGTCAAAGACCCTCCTCCACACAGGCTGGGAGCCACGTTTCACAGAGAACCTCCCTCAGAATGAGCTTCTTCCCTAAGGCTCCCAGAATGAAGGGCAGCACTGGAAAAAATCCAAAGTTTCACACGTACAGTAATTGGCAGCTTTAACACTGAGCAAGGACTACTATCCCTCACTATCCTCTCCCTGACCCAGATGATATTCCAACAACATTCCTCACCTAGGCCGTGCTTGTTCTGCCACCCTGAGGACAGGAACGTCTCCCTGGCCCCAAAACTCGTAAGAGTGTAAATGGGGTAACAAACCCCGAGTACCTCCTCCTCCTCCTGGGACTCGTTCAGGGGGCCGTTCCGTGTCTCCTGGAACAGGATCTTCTTCATTTTCCGGTACTGCAGGTTGTCCAGCTCCCTCACTGCATCCTTGGTCCTCTGGATGAGGTCTATGAGAACCCTGGGTGGTCGCTCCCGGCGCACGAAATCGTGCTGGGTTAAAGGAAATAGAACACCTCGTTTCAGACTCTGGGCTTAAACCAGGGACAGTGGGGGACTGGTCAGAACCCTGAAGTGACAGCTCCCGTTCTGCAATTTATCTGTTCATATTCAGTAAGTGGTAATACCCTTCCTCAAAGACTCCAAACACACTGAGCTTGTGCTGGGGTCAGGTTTTCTGAGCTCTCCAGGCTACACAGATGGTTTGTCCCTTCCTGAGCTGGTTCACTCAAAACACACGAGGTGACACTTCAAGCCTTGGAGGCACAGGAATGAACAAAATGCATCCAGAACAAAGAAGGATCAACCTGCAAAGATTTACCCTGCATCTATCTATTCCAATTTGCACATAAAACCAGCAAGGAGACCAGAAAGCTTATTTATACCTAAAGCTTTTGTAGACAGAGTTGAAGTAAAATCAGGCTCTTGCCAACTCCTGCACAGCTTTTAAGTGCAGACTTAATAAATTTTTTACTGGTATTTAAGAACATGATTAAAGCCTCTTCTCTGATTTATCAGATACATTCTCCTGAACTGTACAGCTGGCAGTGGATATAAAAGTCTCCAGCTCTCCCATTTAACCTCGGCTAAAGCAGACAAGCTGAGTGTAGACTTGCCAATACTCTTTATGGGATCCCTACAGCTGGGTGTGCTGCTTTGCAGTTCCCAAGGGGGATAGCATTGGGGCACAAATATACACTGGAGGTTTGTAGAAAAATTTACAGTAAAACCAGAAAAATTTGCAACAGAAAAACAAAAACAAAAAAACAAAACAAAACAAAAAAACTTGGGCAAAACCTGCACATTGCAAATGCCAAAAGGGGCTCTTATTAGATCCTCAACAGCTGGACCCACCTGCAAGGAAATTCTCAGGAGGGCCACCTTTACCTGCTCCTGTGGGCTTAGCTCCAGAGTGAATCCATGCCCTGGAGCTGGAGTAACCAGCACTTGGAGCCACAGCCTACCCTAAAACAGGAGCCTTCAACAAAAGAGCTGAAAGGATGAGCTAATCATCTTTTAATATTTATAAATAAACAAGGAAAGCATCATGCCGCAAGCTGATTTCTCGTTTTTAATTGAATTCAAACTGTTGTGCATTTGAGTTTTGCTAGTGGGGACAGCCAGTCATTTCAGTATCCATTTTTTGCTTGTAGTGATGGTGTTTATTTCTGAATCACAGCTAAAAGTTTTAAACATCACTTCACACAGAAACAAAATGAATCATTTCTGCTCCTCAACGCAGATAACCACCATTTATTTCTCTGTGAACAGTAGCAATCTGCAGCTTATTTATGATTAGGAAAGAAAGGAACCCATTTTTATCTCCTCGTAGATCATTTTTAGAAAGCAGCGAAGCATTTGGAACCATCATCCTGAACCTAAATCCATTCTATGTGTGCACTCAAATATTAAAACGTGATCACGTGAAAAGTGTAGGGCAGACATAAATACAAAGAAAATATAAAATACTGAATTTACAGGATTTCAGACTCAGATCTCAGCTCTAATTGTTTGTACAGACTCCAACCTAAGGTACTCCTGAAATCACATCCTTCGATGAACTCAGCCTGTTCCTAGAGAGCAGCAGGGCTGCCAATCCCCAGGAATGAATCATTCCAAAACCCACAA
>WAAG01048195.1:142000-197203 GCA_013390105.1 Tichodroma muraria | reverse complement strand
AATAAACAAAAAATTTAAAAAAAAAATTAAAAAATTAAAAAACTAAATAAAAAAAAGGATCTGGAATATATTCAAACTTATCAGTGCAAAGCAAAAGAAAAACGTTGACTAATTCATTAAATTCTAAGGCAGAGAAAGCAATTGTTTTTTTCCAAATTCCAAGTTGATCTCATCAATTCTTTCCCAGTTAAAGGTTGTTGAAACAACATGGACACACAACTATCCCCAAGGGCAAACTGAAAATCAAGTTAGAACTACGTGCACCAGTCACTATTTATGATTTTATTTCAAGTGATTTAATTCCACAAATGACAGTGGAATTATTGGGAACTCCAGAAATGCACTCACTGATCTTGGGAGGTTACAGAGGGAACCCTGCCTCCCTCAATGCTCAGTTTAACACCTGAGGCTTTATTTGAGGTTTTATCCCAACTGGAAAGAAGGAAACGGATCTTTTCAGTGCCACTGGACCCAAAAGGAGCCCAAAAGGCACCTTGGTGACTCCAAGAGAGCAAACAGGGTGCTGTAAACCTACAATCAAGAAACTGTGGTGTTCTTGGGATGCTGTGCTTATCCACAGCTCTTTCTGCTCTGCACTGCAAATCCTGCATGGAACATGGAGACCACACGGCAGGCAGCAGAGCAAGCTCCTGGAACACTGACAAATGGGCAAAACAGAGAGGATGAAATAAGGAAACTGGAGTGCTCTTGGTAGAATGATCAGCAATGGAACAGTTGTGCTGCTCAAATGCCCAGCAGGAAAATGGGGGAACTTCACACCTCACCAGGAGCTTTTGTTTCAAGTCTTCTGCAGGCTCTGCCAAGCATCACGCCATAGCAACATTCCAATCTTGGGTAAAGGGAACAGGGCAAGACCTTTGCTCCCTCAGAATAATCAAGTGTTCTTGTATCCAAGCTCAGCTTCTGCAACAAGCCTGGAGCACGGGGAGTATTCACTGGCCATGGAGCTCTAAGGGCTTTTGGAGTCACCCACTGACAAAAATATCCAATTACCTCCACATTCTCCTCCCTTTCTCCACATTTCAGCTGCACAGCAATGCTAAGAACTCTTCTGCCAACAGGGATCTTTGGCAGCTGGGAAGTTTGCTGATGCTGAGCCATGGCTGGTTTAACACATCTGAGAATATTTTAATTCCTACAGCAGCTACACCCCAGAATTAACACCTGCACACTTTTAGATTGTAGAACAGCCAGAGTGACAAAAGGTCAAAATTGAGCCAGCCTACACAAGATTTGAGAACACACACAAATCACCACACTGCAACCAACATGCTTGAACTGTGCAGTGGCACAGGGCATTTTCAGGGAAATCAACAACAAAAATCAGCTGTTAATGGTTCTCTTACCATTCATTTGATTGTAACCTAGGGGAATCGTTCTGGNATACAGGATTTCAGACTCAGATCTCAGCTCTAATTGTTTGTACAGACTCCAACCTAAGGTACTCCTGAAATCACATCCTTCGATGAACTCAGCCTGTTCCTAGAGAGCAGCAAGGCTGCCAATCCCCAGGAATGAATCATTCCAAAACCCACAACATAAACCTATTAGCTGGTCAGACTGCAACAAGTAGAACCAGGGAACAAAACACTGACTATTTGCCACAGCACAAATGTACCACAGGAAATAAAAAAATAATGCCAGGTGCCAAAGGGAGCACAAACAGCTCCTTCATCATTTACCTGAAAAGGTCATTGGCACCAGCAGCCAGAGGGAGAGCAGGCCTAATAATCAACTTTAAAGAAAGGCAATACTTAAAAGAAAAGCTAAAGCCTGATGGAAAAGGGGCTGGACAGGATTTCACACCCCCTTACCTTCTAATGGAAGGCTGCTCCTGAATTTCCCAAAAGCAAAGCCCTTGGAGCTGTAAACAGTTCCTCTATTTCCCAGGTAAACTGAACCCAAATGACTTAAACTGGAACTGATTTATGATTCACTGACAAAACCTTGGCAAACTCTACACACATCACTCCCAGGTCCCCCTCCTACGGGCTCTTGGCAATTATGGGCCTGTAAAAAACCCTTCCAAAATGATCCAGTTATTTCCAAAACAAATTTAATTGATTGGTTTCAGTATAGAAACCATTAAAGGGATTTAAACAACTTTTGGGTCTAGTGGTTTGATTAGGGGAGGAAGTCAGCCTTGGCCTATCCCCTTAATGCTATACTTTTAACTGCTAAGTGTGATGCATGAATGAAGGGAAAAAGAAAACAAAAAAAAAAACCAACTAACAAGTGGATTTTTGTAAGGGCAAATATCTGTTCACCATCTTTACAATTACTTTGGTAGACAAACAGATTTCCCCCCAGATTTCTGGAAAAGATTTGATCAATTACCCGTAACAAATCTGTTGATGATGGCCTTTCCTGAGGTATTTTCTGTAAGCAGTAATCAACAAATCCCCTAAAGGAGTCTGACCTGTAAATAAACAAAAAATTAAAAAAAAAAAATTAAAAAATTAAAAAACTAAATAAAAAAAAGGATCTGGAATATATTCAAACTTATCAGTGCAAAGCAAAAGAAAAACGTTGACTAATTCATTAAATTCTAAGGCAGAGAAAGCAATTGTTTTTTTCCAAATTCCAAGTTGATCTCATCAATTCTTTCCCACTTAAAGGTTGTTGAAACAACATGGACACACAACTATCCCCAAGGGCAAACTGAAAATCAAGTTAGAACTACGTGCACCAGTCACTATTTATGATTTTATTTCAAGTGATTTAATTCCACAAATGACAGTGGAATTATTGGGAACTCCAGAAATGCACTCACTGATCTTGGGAGGTTACAGAGGGAACCCTGCCTCCCTCAATGCTCAGTTTAACACCTGAGGCTTTATTTGAGGTTTTATCCCAACTGGAAAGAAGGAAACGGATCTTTTCAGTGCCACTGGACCCAAAAGGAGCCCAAAAGGCACCTTGGTGACTCCAAGAGAGCAAACAGGGTGCTGTAAACCTACAATCAAGAAACTGTGGTGTTCTTGGGATGCTGTGCTTATCCACAGCTCTTTCTGCTCTGCACTGCAAATCCTGCATGGAACATGGAGACCACACGGCAGGCAGCAGAGCAAGCTCCTGGAACACTGACAAATGGGCAAAACAGAGAGGATGAAATAAGGAAACTGGAGTGCTCTTGGTAGAATGATCAGCAATGGAACAGTTGTGCTGCTCAAATGCCCAGCAGGAAAATGGGGGAACTTCACACCTCACCAGGAGCTTTTGTTTCAAGTCTTCTGCAGGCTCTGCCAAGCATCACGCCATAGCAACATTCCAATCTTGGGTAAAGGGAACAGGGCAAGACCTTTGCTCCCTCAGAATAATCAAGTGTTCTTGTATCCAAGCTCAGCTTCTGCAACAAGCCTGGAGCACGGGGAGTATTCACTGGCCATGGAGCTCTAAGGGCTTTTGGAGTCACCCACTGACAAAAATATCCAATTACCTCCACATTCTCCTCCCTTTCTCCACATTTCAGCTGCACAGCAATGCTAAGAACTCTTCTGCCAACAGGGATCTTTGGCAGCTGGGAAGTTTGCTGATGCTGAGCCATGGCTGGTTTAACACATCTGAGAATATTTTAATTCCTACAGCAGCTACACCCCAGAATTAACACCTGCACACTTTTAGATTGTAGAACAGCCAGAGGGACAAAAGGTCAAAATTGAGCCAGCCTACACAAGATTTGAGAACACACACAAATCACCACACTGCAACCAACATGCTTGAACTGTGCAGTGGCACAGGGCATTTTCAGGGAAATCAACAACAAAAATCAGCTGTTAATGGTTCTCTTACCATTCATTTGATTGTAACCTAGGGGAATCGTTCTGGGCTATGTGATATAAGGCACTCATTGCATTCATGTTGAAAAGTGGAGGCTTCCTTTCAGCTGGAAAGAGAAAAGAGCAGAAAGGTGTGATAAGGCTGTCTGGAAAGAAAGGAGAAATGTATGGAAGTATGAGCAGGGTATCAGTGCTAAATCAATACTCAGTGCTGTTGTCATCACTTAGGCCAATTATTTCAATATTCCAAGTTAGACCAGGACACCCACTCAAGGAAAGCTGCTGTTCACTTGGAGAGGGATGACAAAATCCAAAGACAGAAGGATACAAATTATAAGGAAGAGTTTGCAGTAAATTTTAGTTTAACTGCAACATCTCACACCTGATCTGCTGTGGCAAAATCAGCTGAAACTGAGTAAAACTAATCTTAGGCACAGCTCAGGGCCAGTACATGCTGTATCAGTCCCTACAGATCTTTGGTTGTCTGCTGGAATGTGTGGATTACAGAAAAAAGTGTCTGCCTGCCTCATCAGTCAGTGCAAGTGGGACAGGTTACCAAATTCACCTGCCAGACGTGCCATGAACTCCCTTCACTGGAATCCTCCCCAGCCCTTGCACCAACAGGGCACCTGCCCAGCAGCTCCTGACCTCTCAGGAGGGCAGAACTCACAGAGCTCTGGGGGAGGCTGGTTCTCACCAAGGTCAGTGGTGCCAGGATTCCTCAGTTCTTTCAGGCCAGAGCAGTCCCTTGCCATGCAGGCAAACCACCACATCTGCTTTACCTTAATCACTATTTACTTCAGCTACACAAAGAACTAAGCAGCATCCAAAGAAAGCCAATGCTGCTCAACAGGAGATTTCTTCCCACTGCTGCCTGACCTCGTGTTCAGACAGGGAATCATGCAAAGTTCAAAGTTTAAAAAAGTTTAATGCTTCTCAAAAGGGTATTTTTAAAGAAAGCAAATCCATCATCTTGGTAAAGTGGCTTTGAGGTTCCTGAATAAAAAGCTCCACGGAAATTCTGCTACCAAGTCTGTGTCTACACAAGGTTGCACAGTCTCTCTTCCTACTGCTGTGATTTACTCCTTGAGAGGCTGTGACACACCTGAAGTCCACACAAACAAAAATCATTGGCCATGCACAACAACAGAAGGCTAAAACTTCCAATTCTGGCATTCTTTATGTCAAAATACAGACTGTGTCACAGCATGCTGGCACATGAAATACAGCCATGTTAGTTACTGGTTATCTACCCCATCTCAATTCTGGACACAAGATTTCATCCCCCTCTGTTATCTCACACACTTCTGCCGATTAAACATTCACCAATGACACTTTCAGTGAACTCACCCACACAATAAGTTATTGGTGTATTGCTGTTAAGAAGAATCCGTATCAAGACGGATTTTTGAAAATATTCTACTCAGCACATGCAGTGTCAATACTCAAACTTGAAACACACACTTAGAGTCTACTCTGTGTACCTGCCATCACATCCACCTCTGCTCCAGGCTCCGTGGATGTGTGTTATTTGCCCTTTGCAGTGCAAACCCTTCTCTTCTCCTCACGTAAAGAACCTGTCCACGAGGATTCATGGCACAAACTTTTCAGCTGAGACTGAAGATTTTTGTTTCAGAGAGCAGGGAAGTAAGAAGAATTGAAAATTAAATGTAGGTCCCTTCTGACACACAATCCTTAGGACACCAGTTCCCTTGACACAATAGCTGGGACAACTTTCTCAGGGTGCAGCTTGGAAAACACAGATGACAAACTGTGGTTTCCTCTCACTCCAGAGCAAAATGCTCTGGTTCTCCAGGGAATAACTGAGCACACCAGACTAACATGAAAGCACAGTGCATTAGTGGCTTGCTCTTGATTTGTCAGCAAGAAAAAGATTTAACTCAACTGTCAGAGTTTTTCAAGTCAGGCATTTTAGATGGGAAAACTGACGAGGAATAAGGATCTTCCCTTTTTGCAGAAGTTCCTAACACACTGCAGAGTTAAGTGCCCTGTGTGTTCACTCACCTAACTCGATGCATGTGATCCCAAGAGACCAAATATCCACCTTCCCGTCGTACTGCCCCTCGTCCATAGCAAGGATCACCTCTGGTGCCATCCTGCCAACCACAGAGCAAGGGCTGCGTTAGGGGACACGCAGGGGCTCTCCAGGCACACCAGCTGAGGTGGCTTCGTCCCCTTAGCAAAGCCACTGACCAGGAGGAACAGCAGGGAGCTGAGGAAAAGGGTGCTGGAACGGAACGAGGACTGACTGCACCAGCAACTCGTCAGAGGAACGGGGAAAAGCAAAAGGGGAAAGGGAAAAGGGGAGGAAAAAAGAGGCAAGGGGGGAAAGAAAGGAAAAGAGGCAAGGGGGGAAAGAAAGGAAAAGAGGCAAGGGGGGAAAGAAAGGAAAAGAGGCAAGGGGGGAAAGAAAGGAAAAGAGGCAAGGGGGGAAAGAAAGGAAAAGAGGCAAGGGGGGAAAGAAAGGAAAAGAGGCAAGGGGGGAAAGAAAGGAAAAGAGGCAAGGGGGGAAAGAAAGGAAAAGAGGCAAGGGAGGAAAGAAAGGAAAAGAGGCAAGGGGGGAGGAAAAGAGTCAACCTAATCATCTTCTTGCTAGCAGACAATGCTGGCACATGGGAGACCCTCCTATTTCCAAAGGCATTGTAGCTGCAGGCTGACAGCAAGGGCTGGGAGAGCCCTAGAGGCACCCCCTGCACCCTTCCCCAGGCCTCCCCTTGGCACACCAGGAGCATTTCCAGCAGACAAATGCAGCCTGTGGGTGCAGCTGTGAATAGAACAGGGAAATCGGAAACAGTGGGCACATATGGTGGTACAGGATAAAGGGATGAAGTGGGGACAGAGAAACAGCAGGCCCAGCCTGCAAAAATTCAGCCTCTTAAATTGTGTTCTTCCAAAGAAAGGCTTCCTGCCAAACGGCCTCATTCCAAGGCTGGGCCATGGTGACCTCCCAGCACTGCCTGGGGCCTCTGCCACAAAATCAGTGGAGCGTGAAGCTGTGCTGGTCCTCGGTGCTGGGAATGCCAAGGAACTCGGGTGACCCCTCAGCAATTCCTTCAAAACAGGATTTAAGTAGCTGTGTGACTTCCAGTCAGACTAACAGGACCCCCTTTCTCCATGAATGTCTCAGTCCCATCACCTGTGACAGGTATGAGTTATTCTCAGCCAGTGGCATTGCAAGAGTGGAGCCATTTCCAAGCACTGCACAGCCTAAACCTCTCCTTATGGATCCTGAGGAAAGACAGACTTCCGGAAGATCTGGACACAGGGATGTCAGGAAAGGTGCTTGGCTAATGATGATTTTACCCAGGTACTATTACTGTATTGTGAAGCACTGGAAAAGGAAGAGAGCAGTTTTATAAAGGACTAAAGCACTGCAGGCTTCACTCACCAGTAAGGCGTTCCCACAAAAGAGTTGGCAGGGGAGACTATAGATGCAGACCCAAAATCAGCAAGTTTCACTTGACCTGGTTCTGTTAGAAGAATATTTCCAGCTTTAATATCCCTTTAACAGAGAAAAAAGGAGAAAAAACAGAAGTAATTTAGCATGATGCAAACTCTGGTGAGATGCCTTTGTCTGCCATTTGTAATGCTGGGACAGAAAAAGGAATTCACTGACAGTGTTTCAGCAGCAAACAGAGTAACCTCTATTCCCCAATTCCCTGGACAGCACTGCTTCAGAAGTAATATTATGGACTATTTCATCCACAAGTGCTACTCGTACATCCCGACACCTCTGCTGCAGGACAAGTGCTGAAGTTTTGTGTGTGCAAGAATGAACACTGTAAAAGCACAAGACAGACAGCACAGGCTGTCCCCTTCACTGTCACCTCCCCTGCCACCTTCCCTGTACAACAGCCAAAGGGATGGAGCACCTCTCCCACAAGGAAAGGCTGAGAGAACTGGAATTGTTTAGCCTGGAAAAAAGAAGGCTTCAGGGTGACTTAACTGTGACCTTCCAGTACCTGAAGGGAGCCTACAATAAAGATGGAGAGGGATTTATTCCCTATTTACAAGGAATGGAGGGACAGGACACAGGGAACGGCTTCCCACTGACAGAGAGCAGGTTAGATGGGAAATTAGGAAGGAATCCTTCCCTATAAAGGTGGTGATGCCTTGGCACAGGTTGCCCAGAGAAGCTGCGGCTGTCCCTGGATCCCTGGCAGTGTCCAAGACCAAGCTGGACAGGCTCGGATCACCCTGGGAGAGCTGAAGGTGTCCCTGCCCATGGCAGGGGGTGGCACTGGATGAACTTTCAAGTCCCTTCCAAGCCAAACCATGCTGTGATTCTATACCACGGCTCAACAGCCACAGATCAGGTATCAGCAACGTATCTGCCAGCCTTGCGCCCGCAGTTAAATAATAAAAACAACAAGAATTCCCTCATTTCCCACCCCCGGCGCGGCGCGGGATCCGCGGCGCCGCTCCCTCGCCACCAGGTGGCGCCCCCGCGCCAGGTCCCCGAGCGGGGCCGGACCCGCGGGACCCGCTCCCAAAATTGGGGCCCAAACCCCGAAATTGGGGCCCCAGAGTAAAGTCTTCAAGGTCTTTTAAGCTTAAACTACCCAATTATGAGATGCCAGCAAATTTATTTTAGCTTTTAATGCAATAACCAGCCACCCATGTCCTGCACTACGGACTTTTCAAACCAATCACACAGAATCACCTGAACTTGTGAATAATAAGAAGAAGACTATGCCCTAAACCCTCCATCTTGTTACATATATATTACTTTAACCAAACACCTTAAATTCTACATTTCTCACCCTGTGATATAACACATTTCTGTTCAACTACACACTCACAGACTCGATGCTATCACTCAGTTTTGGAAGCATTTCCCAGGGCCTCAGGTCAAATGCAGCATATCTTCGTGGATCATTTTCTGTCAGCACAGAAAGCCTGAAATTCTCTGTGTCCAGGGTTCCAACAGTGGAATACCCCTTGGATGAAATCCAGGTGACAGAAGCACAGGATAGTTGGGGTTGGAAGGGTGATCTGGAGATCACCCAGTCCAACCCCCCCCGAGCAGGTGACACAGGAACATGTCCAGGTGGGTTTGGGATGTGTCCAGAGAGGGAAAATCCAAGCCCACCCTGGGCAACTGTTCCAGGGCTCTGCCAGCTTCCAGGGAAAAGTGCTTTGGTTTCTCCTCAGGTAGTTTTACCCTTGACTTACACTTCCATCACCTGATTGTGATTCCATCACATCTCTGTGGCCTCCCTGCTACCAAAAACCAGGCCATGCAAAACCAATACAGTTTTGCTTATTCACATGTAAATATGAAAAAAATATCTCATCTTAGATATAGTCTAGCTTGGTGAACTCCAATTTATTTGGCACACTTAGGGTGATATTCTTCTATCAGTGTTAAGTGCAATGTTCCTGTGTAGCCTTTGTTAGTTAGCAGGGTCTGCACAGAACAATTGCCAAGAAGGCAGAGAAAATGTTGGTAGAATAGCTTTCTCCAAGGCTGTTTAAAGCCAGTGAAGCAGCTCTGAGACTCCAGGGAGCAGCAGATGGAAGGGCAGCAGCTCCAGCCTCACCTGTGGATCCTACAGTGGGAGTGCAGGTAGGCCAGCCCCTGCAAGGCACCGTGGGTGATGGCAGCAATCTCCACTTCCTGGAGTGGTTTCTTGTGAACTATGGGGCGGAAAAGAAAAAAAAAAAAATCAAGAAAATAAACCAGAAGAAAATGAATGGGATATTCTCCTGAGAACGTGTCTTTTAAAGAAAGGAATCCCACCAATCTGTTACAAAGAGAAATTAGGGAAGAATTCTTCCCTGTGAGGATTTTAAGGTCCCTCCCAACCCAAACCATTCTGTCATACTGTGATCCTGGCCCCCAAGGAACACTAGTTTTTGTAAACTTTGGCTTTGATTTCCTATTTTTACTTAGGTTCCCCTATTTCTTCACAGGTGCCGTTCCAGTGTTGAGGTCACATCAACCTCCTGATCTAAAACCCATCTGCAATTATTCCTGCACACTGCAAGGCAAGGACAAAGGTGATCTCTGCAGGATTTTATTATGGATATTCTGAAAACAGGCAGCCTAAAAAGGCACAGATTACAGCAACACACCTGTACACTTTTATACCTTCATCTGACAAAATTAAAATGTGCATGCCAACTATCTGTAGCACTGGGAAAGCCTCAAATTCTTCCTAGAGAATGAAGCAAGACAGACAAACCACCTGTACCATCTGCAAAACCCCATTCTGTGAAGGAGCAGCCTCCCATCAAACTCAGGTGAGAGGCATTAGCAAAAAGAAAATCCAAGAAATATCAAACTTACCTTCTAGCAAATCAGAAGCTGATCCTAAACAGTACTCCATAACCAACTGCAAAAAAAGAGAGCATCATGCCTTCAAGTATCCCTGGAAGCATTCTGAAACTAGAAAATGTCTTTACATTCCAAATTTAAATCACATGGTGGCTTTAACGCCCAAACTAAGGGGAAAAAAAAGCAAGTAGTAAGTTTTGTTAGTTTGCCATCAGAAGATGCAAAATTTGACTTTATTTTAGTACTGCTCACCACAACCCCAAAGCTATTTCAGTGCCTGTGCTGAGGATCTGAGTGCTGCAGGGTCCATTTGCTCAAAATGCCCCTCACTCACCCACGCCGTGTGCTCCTTCAGGTAACAGCCCTTGTACTCTATGGTGTTGGGGTGCTTCAGCTGTTGGAGAAACTTGACTTCTTTGATGATATCCTGCCATTTCTAATGAAAACACAAAGCAGAAAGTATAAATACATTTCTCTTCCTAATCCTCTACATCGTTTAATCCACCACACACTGTAGGACAGTCTGAGAAGTGACCATGAAACTATTTTACAGTAAGAAGATGGGAAGTCAGTGGTGCAAAAGCACAGCTGTAAATCAGTTGTCTGGGTCCCTACTGCACTGAGACACCCTCAAGATATATTTAACAGCCTGAGGACTGCCAAAATATTTTTTTCCTCATTTTAACTGCAATACATTTTACTTAAAACGCTGCTGCTTTGCAAACTGAAGTGTTCAGTGGCCTCAAAGTTAGTAAGAAACTACAGAGAGTAGCAGTGAGCTGCTCACCTTCTGTAACACAGCACAAAACCACTGACATTTGGGAGATCAACAAGCAAGCAAGGAAAAAGAGTTTAAACCACCCCTGTTTGCTCTTAATAAATGAACACACCCTGCACATCCACACACCAGTCCAAAGGAACAGTGGCTCCAAGCTCCACACAAAAATAAGAGGAACAATTAACAAGCAACAACTGAGACTGAGATTAGCAGGTCCTTGCAATTTGATGGATCCTCAAGAGTTTGAGAGACGTGCTCCAGTGGCCAGTGCGTTCCCAACACACTTCTTAATAAAATTATTTCTGAAACAAGCCCCATCCAGGCATTCTGAATCCCCACTCACTTCCTCAAACTGAATTATTTGTCAAAATTTGCATAAACTCATTTTCTCTCCCCAAACCTCCACGATTCCCACGGAAGGGAGCAGCAGCTCCTGCATTAAAAGCTGCTCTGTTGGGGTCAAACCAGAGCTGCAGCTCATTTCACTGCTCAGATTTCCACTGGAACTGCCACAGCTCCTGAATGCACAACTGCCTTTATTCCCCTTACCTCATTCGTTTGCTTTCCACTATAGGACATCTTCTTGACTGCCACCACCTCATTAGTGTGGGAATTTGTAGCCTGGAGTAGGGAAAGAGAAACATTGAAAAAAAGTAAGAAATAGACTGAAAAAAGCTTCATTTTCCCTCCCTCCCCACGGAGTGAGCTATGCCTGTGGCAAATGCAGGCTTTTTTCTCCTATATCCATGCAAGATCCTACACCTCAGAGACATCTTCCTCAGGATAAGATTTACCACACAACTCTTAGGACACTTTCCCCTGATTTTATCTGTCCACATCCACTGTTCCTCCCTCAGACTTCGTGCTACTTCTCTATTGATATGTAAAAGGCCCAATATTGCACTTACTGAGAACCCTCAAAATACAGCTTTATTGCAACTGCAGTAGAAACAGTTTTAGATGAACCTTTGGCAAAACGTTTGCCAAAGAAACAAATAAAGAGGTGTATCAAAATCTCCATGATTTCATCCAGAAACTCCATACAACCCTGACATTCTGAAATAGCTATTTCAATTTCCAGCTTCAAGAAGATGATTCAACCTGGAATTTATCTAAATTAAAAAGCTTTCCTTTCACTGCACTAGATCTCAGTTTTGCGATGAAAAATATGCAGCCATCAAAATTCTACTTTTCTGCATCACGGATGATGTAGGAATGGCAATTGGAGGCTAAAAACGCAGTTTTGGAAAGATCTCTCCTTGCCTGGACTGGCACTGCTCTAATTTCTGCATGTTAAGGGTAAAAAACATCAAGTTTTTGGTCTTGAAACAGTTGCTGAAATCTCTGTACCTCCAACCATTATCGGGACAAAAAAAATTAGTGACAGTTAAAAGCTTAAACTATAATAGGAACTAAATGTGGTAAATCCTCTTTTCAAGTAACGTATTAACAAATGACATTTTTTGAGGCAAGTGGGGACTTCAAAGGGATACTGTTGAGGGAACCAGTGCAGCACAGGAATTACTGAAGGGAGGTGACACAGGCCCCTCACAGCACACACTCCTCAAATGAGACAGAGAGAGCTGAAAATGAGTAACTCTGGCATAAGGCAAAGCCCTTCCCCACCACTTGCCACCCTGATTCAGCAGAGAAGATCAAGAGTGTTTTACTCTGATGTACTAATGCTTTCTTTCTGCTTGTCACATTAATTCCAAGCAGCACCACCTGACCATGGTATCTGTCCTTCCAGCTGGGATTTGTCACTGAAGGACAGACACACTGCCACCTTCCCAGAGCTGTGGGGGAAGTTCTGGCTGCACCAAGAGCTTTGGATGAGACAATTCCCAGCGCTGGGTGAGCACACCTGGGGCACACAGCCACTTGCTGAAGCAGTTTTGGGACTGTTTGAGATGATACCTTGAGAAATTGTATTGTTATCCCTCAAAAATACACATGAAATACTTATATGATGTAAAATTTAAGGTTCTTCTCCTTACAACAATTCCACCAACACCTCCATCACTTCACAAAACTCCAAACAGTGAATTGGAATGCTTAAAGTAACTCATTCTACCACCTATGGCCAGCTAGAGGTGTGAGGGATCTTATCTTAACACTTTACTGTCTGATATTCAGAAACTCAGTTCCAGTGAACCTGATCCTCTCCTGAGTGGCTGACCATGGTTCCAAGCAGCTTTAATTTGGCTCTGTTTTTTTTAAAATTGATTCTATTTCAGTCTCACTAATGCCAACTGGAATATAATTATTTCTCATTCCAGTATTTTGGATTTGGCTTTGACACCAACTGTAAAAGCACCGTTTTTCTCATTTCCAGATGAAGCTCTCTTGCCTGTATCAATGAATGCCACACATCCTTCCTGCCTGAATTCCCATTCCTCTGAGGACTCTCTTTGCTTTTGCCATAAAGGAACTTGCAGTGATTTCCAAGCACATGAACTCCAAGTATCTTGAAATTCTAGTTTGGCAAATTATTTTTCAGCTGTTTAAATTCAACTTTCAGCATCAAACAGCACAAAACACTGTATACTTGACTGGGATAGTTGGGTGCACTATTAAGACTATAGTAAACTGCTACTATAAATACAGCTGGAACATTAATGAGACCAGGAATGGTTTGGAAACACTTATTTTGAGATGTGTTATCAGAGAACTAACGTACACAAAGCACTAAAAACTCAAGGAACACCTCCTTCTACAAACGCTCAAAAACCTCCAAAACATCGCTCGAAACGATTCTCCAAAAAAAGAAAGAACTCTACTTACAAAGTAAACTGCTCCAAAACTTCCATGTCCAATTTCATGCAAACCCACGAATATTTCCTCAGGATCATCTTTGTAGAACAGGTCAGCTATTTCTGGGTCCTTTGGCACCCCTTTGCGCATGTTGAAGCGTGTTAAGAACTGGTTTTTGCTCTCAAGTCCCAACCAATTTCTTCCTTCATCGACAAAGCCGTTTGCAGACAGCTCTCAGCACCTGGTGGGAAAGTTCATCTTTAATCTGCTCCCCTTGCACGTGCTTCTGTTCGCACTTCTCTGGCAGCAAAATGAGAGGAAGCACTTCCAGCAGCAATAGGCTTCACCATCGCTTCCTCCCCCCAGCTAATTCTTTTTAATTATTAGTCCTATTTAGATAGAGAGATTAAAATGCATTCAGGATACAACAGCTCTTTATCTCACACAGGAAGCAAGTGCTGCAGTGACACTGAAGTCCACTTGAATTCAAGAGTCCTGTTGCTATGCAAAACATCCTGTGACAGGAGTTTGTTATTCTTCACGCTGGGCTCCCAATGTGTCAGTTTTCAGACTCTCTCTGTTGTTCCTCCTACCTTCCTGGGCTGTTTGCTTTGTTTCTCTACTCCCAATTGCCAGCTGGTGCTGGTGGAAAAGTCAGCTGCTATTCCACAGCAACACTTTGCAGCCATGTAATTGTTATTTCTCTATTTATTTACTCAGAGCTGCATGACAGCCAGTGCTGCTGGATTGTGAACGCTCCCAGCACATGGAATTGCTTTTGAAGAATCATAAACTCCAGCCTCTAAGGCAGATCTTTGCCTCCTTAAACTCTTCCCTTAGCACAAAACTGAGCTGCATCTAAACAAAGACTTGCAGTATTCATCTCTAAAATTTTATTTGTGTGGAAAGGAAAAAAAAAAAAAAAAAAGGAAGAAACACCCAAGTATCACAAAGTTTTCCATTTTTAACAAAACATTTTGAAAAATCTGCATTGCCTCATTAAATACTGGTGTGCAAAACAATGACAGCTTTTACTCTTTGGCCTGTGAAACCCAGCAGAGGAGCTGCAGCTGAGTCACCTGGAGCAGTTTCCATCAGTCTGGAGCAAGTCTCAGAGCTACTTTCACACCTGTGGCTCAGCACCTTATTTACTGAGGCCACATCTTGTCTGTGCACAACAAACTCCTGCAAACACACACCAAAACCTTCAGCCTATGCCATGATATAAGCCAGGGCAACATTTAATGGGAGACCAGCTGAAACGTAACAATCAGATAAATTTATAACTAAAACACACATAGAAAAGGCTTTAGGAGGTTTTGGACTTCAAGTGCCATCTGGATGAAAGCAGAATTTTGGCCTGGTGCTGAGACAGCCTCCCTGGCTCAGGGTCAGTGACCGAGCAAGAGGGAGAGGTGCAGTGAGAGAAGCCCACCTGGAAAACTGTGGCACCAACCATGCTCCGTGGCTCACATTCCTTCCAGCAGCATTGTCCCGTGCTCCCAGCCCTCCAGACTCTCCTATTCTGCAAAGAAAAACAAGGAACTGTATTTAGAAAAACGATTTTGAAGTTTTACACCTTATCCTAACACACAAAACCACCACATCCAGTAGGGGCCAGTGACTACAGGGCTCCACTGGAAGGCACAAGGAGAACTGGCTGAGAATGCTACTGGTGTGTCTTTAGGTGAGGATAAGCACTTCCTGTGCTCCAAAGCCCTTGGACTATATATCATTGGAGGACAGAAAACCAGGAAAAGAGGTTAAATGCCAAGTTCTTTGGCTTTTATAGAGACTCTTAAGCTTGCTAGGGTACAGGAAGTTCCCTCTCAGACACTGCTTTTTAGATCATCTATAAAAAGGACAAAGCTCAGAAAAAATCCCCATCCCTGGAAGTGTCCAAGGCAAGGCTGGACAGGGCTTGGAGCAACCTGGGCTAGTGGCAGGGGCCCCTGCTCATGGCAGGGGGTGGAACTGGATGGGCTTTGAGGTCCCTTTCAACCCAAACCATTCCATGATTCCATGATCCAACGAGAAGCTGACAAAGCTGCATCCATTACTTGACTCTCTGTGTTCTACCTGATGGCACACAAGATTCCAGGGAAAGTCCTGGGCAGTCGGAAGTCAAACACTGCTGAATTCCACCAGGGAGAGGATGAGCAAGGAAAAGATGGAAAAGGAGTGCCAGCCAGTGAGCCCCATCAGCTGCACTCGGGTCACAGTGAGGGATGTCACCCCTGCAGCCACCCACTCCCAGGGGTGTAGGAACAACCCCAAAGAGCCACTGCTGTCCCCCCAGGGGAGTGGGACACAGGGAGAGCTGGGAATCAGCCTGAACTCATGGAAAATGTTATCGTGCAGCTACATGCACAGCAGAAATGCTTCCAAGTTAAGCACAGTGCAATAGTTACACTGCCAAAATCTGAATTAATAGGCACCTGATTTAATGACGCACTAACTCATGCTCTCCTTTATTAGGAAAAAAATAAATGAGCAGAAATATTCCTGCTAAGAGCTAACATTACCAAAAATGTTATTTTTGCTACTTTATCTCACCACAGGCCAATACTATTGAACTGTTAAAAGGCTATTTGAAGAGCACCAAAAAAAGGTTCTGCAATGTTTTGCTTTTTAAAAAAAAATATCTCAAGTATAAACAAAAGCCAGATGAATGAAATGATTATTCATTTTCAGCTGATTGGTCTCACCCAAAGGTGCTATATTTACTAGAGCCCTACAGACAGAGCAAAGAATGCAGTATTTCAGGTCTGGCATTCTTCAGCCAACAGAAAAATCCATCTGGCTTTTAAAAAAATAAAAACAAACCGATGGAGAAAACAATTTATCCGTCTCCAGTCAAATGAACCTCTCTATCATGAAGAAAGCCTGTGCAGCTCCAGTATTCAAGGTATTTAAAATGCGAGGCTAAATGTCAATACTTAAGAGTTAAGCCTTAAGTAATAATGTCATTTTCCAATTAGGGCAGACATGAGTAGTGACGCAAGTAAATCTTCTCAGCAGGACTATTATTTTCCAGTAAGGAATATCAAAAAACTTAGGATGGAAAGTGTATCAAGAGCAACCTGAGTTGTGTTGGTTGAACGTGATCACAGAGTGATCCACGGGATCCCACAAACACTGAGAGCCCTCTGCACTGACACCAGACCCAGATCCACAGTCTGGGTCTAGGACAGTGTAAAACACCACAAATACACATCACACCCCTTCCATTTAGGCTGGCAAGGGCACAAATCCTTAACACCACAACTCTCCTCTAGATATGTGGAGACTGAAATGAAAAAGGTTTAACTCAAGTCAGAGCACTGTAAGAGTTGAGTGCCATTAGCAGAAAAACTCAAGGTCAAGGTATGGTTGATTTGAGCAGGTTCTTTTCATTACCAAAGTGCTGAATTAATACACCAAGAAACAATTTCTACCAGAAGACTGATTTCTGCTTTTCATCCTTGTAAAGCAGCATTTGAGCTGCATGTCCTGAAGACCTCAAAAGGAAGCATCATTAATCACACTGGCAGTGACTTTGGGGAATGACAAGCGACTCAAGATTTTGAGGGTTTGGGAGATCAGCATTTTGTTCAGACAGCAGAGTTCCCTCAATGTTAATCAACCCTCCCATTTAGAAACCAAGAATTAACTATTTTTGCTACAGGTGTCTGCACAAAAGCTCTCTCCTACACTCACAACTTACAGGTGCTGTATTAATAAAACCAGAAAACACCCTGACCTGAAAATAAAGAACAAAACACAACTGGAAACACTTTTAAGAGGAGCTAAACTACCAACATTTCCAAATAACCTATGGACCTAAAATTATGTCTGCCAATGAGATAAACTTGAGATCTCAGTGTGGCTTGTGAAAACACAGTTTGAATTGCATCTCACAGTACCATGGGGCTGTTTCAAATGTGCCCAGAAACACACAAAATTAATTTTAGTTCCTAACTACACCAGGGTACTTCCCAAAACAAGGACAAAGTTTTCCACTTCATGCAGAAAAACAAACTACAGGAAACAGGGTGGACCAGCAGCAGATTCCACTCAGAGGAGGAGCAACACAACATGGCTCATGCACCCATTTTTAGATGCCTATTTTGAGGGGAATAAATTCACACCACAATTATTTTCCCAAGAATAGCAAGCACAGAGCCCCATTTCATTACTTCAGTCTCTCCAAAACCTGGAGAATGTAATACAACGTGAAGAAGGAAATTCTGAGATAAATTCAGTTGATAACTGTCCTGAGTAAGAAACTTGTCAAGTTTGAAGTAAGGAAGGTGCTCAAGTCCCCCTGCAGTCCTCACCCACAAACTGACACGGTTCTGTTGGTTTGATTTGGGCAGTTTTCGTGTTGCTTTTAAGAAGCTGGAGCTCTCCCCTTCCCTTTAATTGGTACATATGGCTGGCTGGCCAGGCCAAACACAAACACTTCATCCTGGGCTGATTCCCTCACATGACGACCACAACCTTGGATGATCAGCCCCTTATTTCAGAGCAGCTTCTTGGAGAACACTCTGGAACCTCCACATTTTAAGCTGTTCAGTGTCATTTCTTTGGTTGTTAAGAACTACTTTCCCAGCTAACTTGATGTAAGTGAACACAACGTACTTGTTTTTTCCAGGCACTTCACTCATTTTAATGCTTAAACCAGCCAGATTCACGTAACCGGCACAGAAACTCAAGCTACAGACAGGGCACACAAAAAGCACCTCCACTACAGCCTTTGTTTGCTTAAATTAATCACCAATTCCAAGGCACTCAGGAAAGATTTCACTCAGGTCTAGAAGCAGCAAGTCCTCTCACGTCCTTCCCTCAGATTTCTCTGAAGCAAAGTGATTCACTCGGTACGGAACCGGAACAGAAGGTACGCAGTGACCTTCAGCAGGAAAGACAAATATTCCTGAGCATTTGGGGCTCTGCAGCTATCAGGGCAGTGTTCCCCGAGGGCACACAGCAGGAGGAGCAGACTCAGGGAAAAACCAGGACACAATCTGCCAGGAAAGCTGGACAATGTGAACAGAAGCGCACCAGCGGTACCAGCAGCAGCTCCTCAAACAGCACCTCTATTGCTTGGCTTTTCCAAGGAACAGCTTCCCAGAGCACCCAAATCAAAGCCACGCACCATTCCCAAAAACACCTGGGTGCAACCACAGCTCCTCAGCACCTCCAGCTTCTGAAGAGAAGCGCAGGAATTTCCTTCGGAGCGCCTGGCTCCGCAGTGCACCCGGAATTCCATCCCGGCACGGCGCTCGGGGCGCAGGGCAGCCCGGAGCTCGCGTGTGCATCAGGTCACGTGGAGTTCACACATTACTCATGCTAATAAAACCCTGAATCACAACTGTTCTGACCCAGGCCGTGGCTGCACGCCGCCCCTGGGGTATGAAATCCAGCTAATAACTTGCAGGGCTTGTTGTAGATAAATACCTTCACAAAAACAGCTTTTTTTTTTCCCTGATGAGGAGCAGTAGTTTCAAAGGAAACATTCAATTTCTAATTCCCCTGTGACTGCTACGCCACAAAAGACAATAAACTTATTAAAAGATTAAAATATAAGACAACCTTATTAAAAAAAAATTAAAAAAAAAAAATAAAATCAGTGGGCTTAAAGTCAAGAAACAATCAGTTTTAGTCATGGGGAATGTTTCAACAAGTATGAAATCAAGCACAGGCCAGCCCTCCCCAAAGGAATAGTCTCAGTTGTGCTCTAGAATTCCACTGCTTTGCTAAGTATGTATAATCACAGCTACCCAAAATCATGGGGTACTGCCTGGGCTTTAGTTTAAAAGTCAAACAGCATTATTCTCATGAGAGATGTGTAATGAAAAAGCAAGAGGCACTGGGTGTAGCTTCCCAATAGTTTTCCTGTTGAATTCAAAATAATTTAATGAAATATGTACACCCTTGTTAAGTTTAAGGGTAATTAACATGTCTTGGATTAGGACCTGTCTTTTACCATAAAATCTAGAGAGCATTGTTAGAGTTTCTCAGGTTTATTTAACAAGATTAAACACTTTCAGTCATGAAATAAACCTTGCCTAATTAAAAATAAAAGGAAGAAAAAAGGCTTTCTGCTCCCAGCAATAACATTTCATAATATTTCATCATGGTACACTTGAAATAATTTAGCAGTACATCTGGAAGGGAGGAAAGATCTGTGAATCATTTTAAACCCTAACATACATGAGCCTAAATAGCATCAAACACAAAAATACAAATTTCATCAGATCTCACCAAAACATCTCTAAAAAGCATCACAGATGGGTCATGAAATTGAGAAAGTTGCCTCCCTATTTTCATCATTTTTTTCTTTTCTTTAGTGTTTTTATCAGGCTCTTCATCATGTTGCTTAAAACCCCAGACCATTACAAATTGATGAGGATTATGCTGTGTGTGCTACTCAGAGGCACAAATAAGTCATCAGATTTGTTTGTGGAAGCCTCAAGAGACACCAGCACACTCAGAGTTTCCTACCTATTAATGTAATGGCTTCCGAAGAGCTGTATCCATTTTGTGGTTTAAAGCTATTTTTAGGTACATTTTAAAAAAGAGTTTATATTTTGACCATCACATAATTGAGAAAAATAAACCAAAAACCCCATCCAGCAACTGACAAATCTATTTCCAGAGCTTCCCAGAGTGTCCAGGGTGATGGTGCAGTGAGATCTGAGCTGCTCCTACTCACCTGCACTACAACTCAGAGCTGTAGCATCCCCACGGGGGACACTGAAGCCACCACAGTGGCCACCAGGTCATTTAAATAGCAAACGAGGCTGAAACCTCATCTCCATCTCAAGTTTTCCTGAAGTGTAGGAAGTGATTGCCACAGTAACTCTGAACACAACAAAATTTTTGTATTTTAAAGGTAGTTCCCTTATCGTGACTTAAATGGCCTGACAGCTGATTTGTCCCTTCAAGCCAGAAACTGTTAGATTTAACTACCTGAGGTTAACATATAATTATGTTACTGGACAGTTACAGTGTGCTAGTCAAGGAAAAGATGTGTTTTAGGAGAGGCACATGAACATATTTATGTAAGAAAAGCCTGTGATGCCATTTGGGGCAAAATGTGATTTCATTATATAAGTGCAGGGCAGTGAGTAAGAGTCCTGGTACAGCTACATGGATTTTGTCATAACATTAGCTGACTTTGAAAAAGGAGTCCTCTATTTAAAAAATCCTGTTTATTCTCTTTCTGCAAGAAAACGTAAACTCGGGTACTGATTTTCTGGAAGCTGCATCACAGTAAAACTGGCCAGAAGGAATCACGCAGGAGGTCCTTACATAAAGTAAGGAAACAGATACAGGCTGTGTGCATGAAGGAGGAAAAGACATTCCCTGGTCATGCAGGGTGAGAACACCTCTCACAACAAACCAAATTGTAGGGTTTTAACTTTTGTCTTCTCTTTGAAGGGACAGAGAAAGGTACGTGTGAAGCACGTTCTTCATGATTCTTAGAAAATCTAGGAATCGTCACCATGACTGACCATTAATTTATTATTATACAATATAATAAAATATATAAAATAGAACAACCCTCACAGAACAACCCCAAACATCAATTTTACAGAGCACAGTGCTGTGTTTGTTGGTCCTCCTCTCCACAGAAAAAAAGGGAAAGGTTTCTCATCCTGACCTCCTGCTGCTGGTTTATTAAGCAGAGAAAGCCAACAGCACTCCAACACATTTCCACAACATTCCCAACCTGGCTTTCCACGATTCCATGATGTATGTCCCCCAAGACACCTCGTTTTCACTGTGTTATACTTCCCCCTTTCTTTGCCCCCTGGATCTCTCCCTGCTACAACTTCTCCTTTCTCTGCCCTCCTTCCTTCCTGCCTGCTCTGTGCCAGCCAGAGATAACACTTTAGGAAACAGCCTTTGGGACTGCTTCAGTTTATCCTCTCTGCTCTGTCTGCCCCCAGGGACTCCAGCACATCCAGCTCTCCTCCCGACCTATTTATAGGCACAACTGCAACCATTAACATAAATAACAGGATTTTGTTCCACCTGGTATCATCACAAATGGCTACACCTGTTTCATTCAGGTGACAAAGTCTGCTCCAGGAGTGGAGCTAAATGAGAAAAAGCTTATTTGGGAAAACCAAAAAAACTCCATTTCACATGGGAATATTATTATTATTAAAGGATTATAGACTTAAGTCTACAGGTACCAGCCAAGGAAGTATCAGTCATTAATATTACACCACTTACCCACCGGCTTTCTAAGTTTATTCTTTTAAAACCTGCAATTTTTATGGCCGTTAATAAAAGACACGGATAGAATTGAAACATGAGTGGCTAACATCCAAAATCTCCTTATTATCATCTAAGAACTGTGTCCAAGAAGAGAGTATTTATCCTCTACGAAAAGAGCACTGGATGGCTGAAAGTGTGGAAAGAAGAAAGATCACATGGTGCTTTTATTCACAAAGAACTCAAAGTTTGCTGTATCAGTCATCACGTGTATTTGTAAGACAGCCCCCTCACGGATCCCTCTTTCAGGATCATTTTAACACCCTCATGACAATTACAGCCCTTAACTGCATGCACAAATTATCACAGTTATCACGAAAATACCGAAGTATCATGGTTAAGAAAGTAATAAATAGTTTTTTTCCTGCCACAATGCAGCAGAGCACCCCCAAACAGCATGACAGACTGTTGAGATGGAAAGAAAACCCAGAGTGAATGATGCCAGTTTTCAGGCAGGGGTATAACTGGGAATAATGAATGGTTCCTTCCAGCTAGGAGCTATAATGGGGATCACACATGATGGGGGGGGGGACAAAGAAAATTTTAGAAGAAAATTAAGAAAAAATAAGGAAGAAAACCCTTACTATATTGTCAGATATATCCATTACAAGTTCCAGAGTAAAGCTAAGGAAGAGTATCAACAAAAAAAAAACCCCAGCAAAACCCCAAACCCAAACCAAAAGCCTGCAGAATTCTAAACTGAAACTATTTTGCTTTAGTAAAAAAAAATAAATCTGAGTTAAGACTGAAATTACAGCTACCACACCATGTCATTATTCCCATTATATGAGAATATACAGCACCCAGAGACTCTTCAAATAACTGGATAACTGAGAAGTCCAGGTCTGTGATTTCAGCCTTAAGTTTTATCATCTTGGGTTTTATCAGGTCAGAAAAGGCCCTTAATGTTGCTTTAATGCAGAAAAACTACAATTTTAAATTACAACTGGAAGGCAAACAAAAATTTGCTTCACTGAGCAGTGGACTCAGATGTGTAAAATGAACTTAACATTGCAGCTCAAGTCAGAGACTTTTTCAGGCAAATACAGTTTTGGTTCCACCAAAGGGAGGGTGGCAGAGGCAGGGACAAGGAGAAAGTCACCTGGATTAAGATGTGCCACCTGGCAGGTCTCTGTCCCCTCAGCATTCTCTCTTCCTTATTTTTTTAATTAGCATTGCAGCTAATTAAAAAAGAAGACTCACTACACAGTTTTAACTGACTTGAATTCTCATTTTAAATAATCTATGCTCAAATTTCATTTTTCCACTCGAAGTTCCAAATGCAAGTTTCAGTGCTGCATCCTTGTGCACAGGGACATCCTCAGATGAGATTTAATGTGCTGAGATTTAATATTTCAGAATGTTAAAGGCAGAGAGAAAAAAAAAAAAAGATCAGTAAACTCAAAGTACTTGGTGTAAAGAAAACAAGGCAGAACTAAGGGGAAAATAAGGGATGTGACTAATCTTCTCACAGGCAAAGAAAGTCTGTCTCCCAGGACCTAGTGGGTCTTTTTAGGAAAAGTGGAAGGTAGATCACCATGGAAACAGAGTATTTTATGAGGTACTTCAGCAGTGCAATTTGCTGTGATATGAACATAATCAGGCGAGCAGCAGTTCCCTTCCAACCAACTAGAAAAGCTTTTAGCACAAACAGTGAGTGCATTACTGTCTGCTGGAATTCCCAAAAAATGAAAAACGGATGCTGCAAAAGACACCACCGATATCAGTTGGGGAAAACATTACCAAAGCTTCCATTCAATTTTCGGGTCACTGATGGAGACATCTGAAGACTCAGAGAGCCCAGGAAAGGAAGCCATCGGGAGGGGAGGGTCAAATTCCTCACTGCTGGCCCAGCTGCTGTGAAAGGTCCCCAAATCACATCAGATCACTGCACAAAAACACCAAGTGACAGCATTTGGGAGGGGGCTGCAGGGACAAGGGCAGCTTCTGTGGGACACTCGTGGCATTTGAGGGCAGGGGGGGCAGGCAAGAGAAATTCAGGTCAGAGACATCATTAAAAGAAGAAAGTATAATGAAAAGGATAGCAAAGCCAGATGAAAGGCCACTGTAATTTAGAAACATCTCTATTTCTGCATGAGAAGTCAAGGAACTGGCAGCTGATGTTGGAACGGGTGTTCAGTGGCTAACAGAAATTCAGGCTTATTGGCAAACACTGCACAGGAAGAACCATGTGGAGATTGCTCTAAAGATATGACTGAGCTTTATTTTTGCTCTAATGATAACTTACTATTTTGAATCGCCACCAAAAAAGCCATTGAGCAGTTTTCTATTTCTGAGACAGCTGCTGGAGTAATGACAGATTTGTGAATATTGAATTAGCACCACCAAAAGGGTTTCGGTCACTAATCTCATAGATAACATTAATTCACAGCAGAGGTGATAAATCATGTTAAAAACACACACACAGCCAGGCCCACCTTGAGTGACTCAGACCTGAGAGACCTCAGCAGCAGAGCAGGGCTGGTAAAACGCATTTGGTACAAAAATAGGGTAACAGACAGCAGTAGTAATATTTTCAGCTACTCTACACATTGCTGAATTTTAAATTAATTGTAACCACACAGGAAAAAGACCTGGGGGTTGCTGCAGACAGTTCTCTGAAAACATCTGCTCAGCAGGCAGAGGCAGTCAAAAATAGGCAAATGGAGAGTCAGGATAAATGCGACGACAAGAAGCCATGGCTAAAAGTATGGATGGACATAAAAATATTACATGTTTCTATTCTGATTACAGCAACAAAACCTTCTCAATCAACGAATTCAGCCATTTGCAATACTGAGTGCAAGGCTCAGAATGAAGAGCTCAGGTAACTGATAAGTGCAGTGGAGAACAGAAAAATTTCACTTTAGTGAGGAGCCCACATGGGCTGCCCCAGCCCGGGACCAAGGCAAAATCCCAGCAGCACCTCCCGGAGTTTTGTACCCATCCCTCAGGAGATCCAGCTCAGCATCCCCCTCAATTCCACACAAGTGCACATCACACCATTTCCCTGTGGATTTACTTCAGGAGCTCTCTCTCGATCCAGAATTTCACAGTAAATCCTTGGCAGACTCCCACAGCAATCCAGCACGTTCCCTCCTCGCTTGACTCCTCTTTCCTTCACATACACCTGCTCAAACCATCTGACTCCAGACCACTGTTGTTACCCTGCTGTTAAAAAACCTACTGCTGTTACCCTGCCAAGTAACAAAAAACCCGTTTTTTAAGCCATGTTTATTGCTCTTGGTAAGAAGTTGTCCTTGCCAAATATTATAGTTCTATCTGATACGGCACTTCAGTGTATTCCAACATCTAGAGTGACAGCTGAAGATAATGAATAAAAACTCTTGACCTATTTCATATTTCTGTGGCAAATTTCTGTAGCAAGGAGAGGAAAAAACCTCTTTTTTCCTCTCTGTAGATTTGTTTTCATCTAACAGACAAATTCCAGTTATACTTTCTAGGGCTCTTTGGAACTGTCAAACTTATTCCAAGGATGTTCTGGGAATCGGAGCCATTTGAAGTATGGTTACTGGAGATAAAACACTGATCAAAACCTCAAGCAGCATTCCGTGGATCCTGTCACCACCCAGGCTGGCTCAGGACTGGTCCCCACTGACAAACAACTGTCAAACAAAAAACAACAGCCACTGACAAAACTGTCAAACTGACAAACAACTATATTTGACCATGGCCGGAGCTAAAACATTACAAATATTGCCATGAAGCATCCCAGTGTTCCACGATTTCCTAATTTGATCTAAACAGCTTTCTCAGAGCCACTTGAGCAGCAGAAGCCCAGTGCTTTTCAGAGAGAGATGTTCAGGCATCACTTGACCACTTAAAGCTTTGTTTATTTGGACAGATATTGAGATAAAATAGCTCCAAGCCTCCGTGACCGTGTGAGCAAGGCCCCAGTTACACAAGTGCTTATTTACATCCTCTGCTGCAGCAAGGCTGTCTCTGCAGGGGAAAAAACCCAAAGCTCAAGACCACCAGATAATGCTGAACATCCTTGATTTTCAGTCCAGACTTCTGACAGAAACTCCCAATTTTCTATTAAAAGAAAATGCTCCACTACTTTTTTTTCCTGCAAACCTTGCCTTGAAAGCAATGCTAAACAAAGCAGGCTTTGAAGGCTGTAGTACAACTTCAGTATTGTAATCTTAAATCTCATGCAATTAAGCAATTAAACTTTTCTAAGAGAAACCAAAATGGTCTTTTTGCTGAATAAAACATCTAGAGTTCATTCAGTGATATGATCTCGATGCCCTACTTGTTACCTTTCTAACCAGGGGGAAAAAAAAAGCCTGAATGAAGATTAAACAAAACATGAGGTTTTTGTCTAAAGACAGCTAATCTTAACTGCTACAGTAAAGCTTTCATCACCAGGAACATCTCTGCCAACAGTGTTTTCCCCTGCAGGCGATATTGTTGGACTTAAATCAGAAAAAAAAATCAGTCATTTACGTCAGTTTATTCCAGTTCTGCTTTCTATTAAGACAGACTGAAGTCTTTCCCCAGCAGCAGGGCTGGATAAACCTCCTGTTTTCCCACATTTCACTCTCCTCAGTCCATGATGTGACCCTCACCTGCTTGGGGGTGGATACTCAGCTTAAATTCCTCTAATAAATGTATTTATGTGAAGTACAGGGCTCTAAACCACAAAAATACACCCTTCACAGCATTAAAGGCAAATTCTTCTGAAATAATCCAACTTTTTCCACCAGTAAAAAATATACAGACATCTATTCAACCACTCTTACCTCGTGATTTCTTTCCCCTTTACCTTTTGTAATTTAGATTTTGGGGAAGTGCGTTAAGGAAAAAGAGCAGAGAAATGAGGCTGGAGGGGTTTGATACCTTTGTTAAGCAAGATGTTAACAGATGAAGCCAACTTTCTCCTGATAAAGAGTAACACCCAACCCCACTGTAGCTCCAGAAGCACCAAACATGCCCATAGGATAAAGGTCTTTGATGATATTGTTTTGGTGCTGTTTGATGATATTCTGTACAGCCCTGAAGGTATTTGTGCACGAAGATGTCAGTGCCCATGAGAAAATACTCATTTTTGGATCCATAACAAGTTTATGTACGAGAAAAAGATGTTCAGTTTCCCAGAGAAATGGTCCCCTCACTTGACCCTTCGGAGAATATAAATATTATTTCTCTTTGCAGATGGGAGAAATTAAAGTGTTTTGCCTGACAGTGAACATTTTCAGAACCATTTTATCAGGCTTAGCCACCCTCACACAACAGAAAAGAGCCTTCTTTTTTGTGACAGAGATATACTTTAAATAAGACCATTCCATGTTTTTTTAGAACCTAGGATTGCTTTTAAATATCTAAAAGAAAGTCCACGTGAAGGATTCTGCATCCACACCTGTCAATTCAACACCCCAAATAACAGTAATTCTCTAAAAAATGCAGAAAGGTTATTTTTAAGTGAGAGAATAGACAAAAACTTACTCTACTCGAATGGTGGAACATCCTTTGCCTTCCCACTCCCTGAAGCCAAATTCCCGCCTGCCTCCCTCAGAAGAGCTTCCCTTTTCATGACATGTTCTCTACAAGAGTCATAAACATTAATTAAGCCTAACAGTCCTCAGAGATGTTAGCACAGCTATAAAAAGGTTTCTGGATCGAGTGGCTACTGAAGGAACTGGCATCTGATCAAATTTTCAAGAGTTACACTCCCTGCTTTATGAATAAATCAAGGAATTACCAGTTTTTGAAAGTCTCCAGCACTACTTGGTGCCTCATGTACATATTAACAGCCCTATTTTATGGATTCAGCATCCAAGGCATAATGAACCTAAGGGGATATTTGTAGTAAAACTATGAAAGAATCCAATCCCATCATAAGTGAGGAATATTTTTAGTTGGCGACAGCTTCATTATTTTGTTCTGGTTAATTTTAAGCACTGCCAAGATGCTCTATGAATGAAATATGTTTGGTTTTTTTTGCAGATGGAGGCATATTGCCACTAATTAAAGGAATGAAAAACACTAGTATTAACTAATAAATTCATGACAGTTCAGTCTTTTGGTCATGTCAGCCCAAAATGCTGAAGGAGCTCAGAGGACATTAGAAAGTCACCTGGATCAGGGTCATTAATGTACAGGAGCTTCTAGACTCCCAGAAAAGGATACTCTAGACAGGAAGAATGGGGAAAAAACTCCTTTATCAGTCTTTCTAACTAATCAATGCCTAGTACAAATGCATAACTAAATCTTAAAATGACAACAAGAATGGTCTTAGAAGAGCTACCCTGAGTTTTACATGTAGAATTTTAAAGCTGTTGCCTCCAAGGAGGAAAAGCCTACAGGGAAAGCTGCACTGAACTCTTCTGTTAAAGCTTTTTGTATTAAATAACTATACATTTTGGTGAGTTTTCTTTATAATGCCGAAAGAATCAACACTTTCAAAAGCGTAACTACAGGGAAAAAACACCAAATATTGGTAAACCAACAACACATACCAGAACTGAATACTTCTAACCCAGCCAAATTTAAGTATTACATGACTTTGGAAAAAATAAGTATCAGAAATAACCACAGAATTTATCTTACAAACTCAAACACACTAGCTTCCAACCATTTGTTGCTGTCAATTGTTTCTGTCTCATTGCCGTTGAGACGATGCTGTTGGAAAAACTCAGCTACACGTTTCTTTGGTGAGAAGCAAACTTTCCCAGAGAATATGAGGAGCACAACGAGGTTACAGAGCAAGCCTATACTGTGCTTAAACTCTCCATTAATCATAGATGAAGCCCAGCAGAGGAACTGCCTCTCCTCATCTCGCTCTCCAGGGAAGCGCGGCGCGGTGAGGAGCGGCTCCAGGCTTCCTCTTTTCCTGGCACGGCAGGGACAGGGCCCCCTCCCTGTCCCACCTACCCCAGGCTGGGGATAGGAAGCACCAGCTGGGCCTGGCTCTGCAGAACTGGCTCCTTGGCCAAATGCAAGGCTGCAGCTTCCCTCTGAGAGCTGCTGCTCCAGTGCCACTACAGCAGAAGGCCATTTCTGCAATCCAGAGGAGGCGCCGCTCAGCACCAGCAGGAGGAAGAGAAGCACTTAAGGACTCGCCCTTCTCCCAGGAAAACCTCAAGTAACAATGTAATTCCATCCCTCCTCAGATAAGGCACGCACTGCCCATTTTGTGTTTCTGAACAAAGAAGATGCCACCCCAAATGCAGGGCTGAGAAACCCAGCCAGTGCTTTTCTGTTCGCTTCCAGATTAGCTCCCAACACCAGGATGGGCGACCTTCCCGACCTGACAGGCCCCACATTAAAATACAGTCATAGGACACATCAGGAAGATAAATACCACACATCCTGCACAGCCAAAGGAGTAAATTCAGGGAATATCCCCCAAGCACAAGATGGCCCTGGGTCTCCAGGTCTTACAGGTTCTACACAAAGGAGGTGGGTAAGGGCATCCCATAGAGCCCTGTACACCATCAGCCTGGCATTCCACTGCTTCCCAAAGCTTTACATTTTACTCTCAGCAAGCCAGCCCTCACTTAGCTATGGAAAAGGGCAGGCCATAAGGATCTCTCTGATTTGGAGTGGCTCTGGACACGACAGCACTCCAGTGACACTCTGGGGCTCCTCTGGAGCACCACGTGCCTTCAGGCAAGAGCCGTCCCCGCGTGGGAATCCAGACTTCCACACGGGAAGAAACAGGCACATCAGCTGCTGAAGCAGCAGGTTGGGTTAATTTGGATAATGCTGAAATGAGAACTGATCCCGAGACTCCACGAGCCAGAGCTGGGTATCTCATCTGGCACGCTCAGCTTGCGGGAAAGCCACTCCCTTCCACATCCCTTCAAACCGCCTCTGTCCTCTCCTCCTCTATGGAAGGAGGGAGCTGTGTTCCATGCCAGAGGGTGCCCCCCAGCACCTCTTCCAGCCCAGCAGTTCCTTGTCTCTTCAATTCCCAGCACGCTGGACATCCCAGCAGGGCACAGCTATAGGACGTGATTTTCAGTCTTGACTTTAATCCCATCCTCCTTGTGCTGCTGCACATCCAGCAAGATCCCACTGAATGCAAACCTGCACCCTCCAGAGGCCCCTGTGAGCCTGCTGGCCACGAAACAGCATTCCCAGACTCATTTCTGTACCTGGGACCAGCAGGTACCCAGGAACTCCCCAGGAATACAGACCCACTGCCAGCAAGACAATCTGCTGCTGCTAAGGGACTGGAACTCCTCGTGAGTGACATGTGGCTAAGGGGTCACTTTCAAGAGCATAAAAACCAAAAAAAGAGAAAGAAAAAATATGGGGAAGGTTTTTCAGAATTATAGAGTACTAAAAACACAGTCACTCCCCAGTGACAGCAGGGTAAAACTGAAATTTCAAAGCAGAACACGTTTTCACAGCAGTGCCACAGGACAGAAAGGGAAGAAAGCACCATCACCTTTATAAAGATTTTGCTTAAGCATCCTCATTAAAAAGGGATAAATAGTAGCAGTGTGTAATCATTACACTAATCCAATATATTTTTGTGTCCCCAACACTCAATTAAATTTATTGAGACTCCAGAGCTACCATACACAGCTTGAGAGCGTGCAGCATCTGCTACTTCCAAGATGAGTCATGGTAGGAAATTCCCCTGTATTTTCTAGGAACCAGTCAGGCAGCCAGTGATTGAAACGGTGATGTGACTGTATACAACACCCACACAAATGAGAAGAAGTAACTTCTATCAATAAATGTACATTATATTTAACATACTCGCTGCAGATTTCAAGTAAGAGATTACAATTAGACTGTTTTGGGGAAATATTCCCCAGTTTAATTTGAATGCAATGTAAATTTTGCCAAGAAATGTTAAAAGTCAGAAGAGACTGGAAGAAGATAAACTTAATTTAAATAAATTGCAGGAATTTGAGGACATTTTGAAGAAGGGAAGTAAATATGCAACAAAGCAACACCCCACAGCACTTGCCTCCATTTTCAAGTGCTGCATCACTAACTCTATAATCTCTTACCACATTTGTCCCTCCCCAAACTTTAAATAATCTCAACTCTCCCCCTGCACCTTCTGTTTCAGACAAAACTACAGAAGACCAAACTTTCTCACCTTCTGACTTCACTCCAAAACACCAGACTAGAAATGCCTCATTTTCAACAGCCTCACTGCTTCCTGCATCCCCAGAAGTTCCAAATCACAGAGTTACTTCGTGCTCACTGTGCCAACAGCTGGATCTGTCGCTGTCCCCTCACTCACACGGTGACAGCCCCACGAAAACCTCTCTGAGGACACATCCACAGCAGCTGCTGCCTCTAGACTGGCCTCCGGAGTAAACCCTGAACTAAAAAGCATCCTGGTCACGTCCACCTCTCACTTCCAAACAAGTTACCACAGTAAGAGAGGCACTGTGATGTGCAAAATTTAAACTTACCTGAGGTTTGAGGTAAACCGGAATAATTTGGATTTTAAGAGTCAGGTCAAGTTACTAGATGGCCTCTAAGGAAGGAATGCAGCCTCACGGACAGCACAGAACTGGTTCTGACTTAGCAGGTACTGAGTCTTTTGCTAGGCAAAAAAAATTCAAGGTCCAAACCAAACCTAGGAAGTTATTTTATACTGTGTTGATCAATTTCAATATTCTTAGTGATCAAAACAGCTGCCAAGAAAGCAAGTGGATGTAGGACTGCAATGAAGATTTGGAATAGTTTTGGAGCACTGGTTACATATTTCAAGCTAAAGACACATTTTTGTGTTTGACTTCTAATCTGACGAGAGCCCAGACATTTGTGTGCAAGCAGCCAACTAATAACCCTTCCAGATAAGGCCTGGGGCTCCTAGAATTACCAAACAGCAGCAGTCTCACCTTCAGAGAGTACACCATGGCCTTCTTGAATTACCAGGACTCTTGATAAAAATCCAGTAGGACAAAAGAGAAATTCCACCTCTCTTTTGAATACCTGAAAGTCACATCCTCATTCATCAATGGAGAGAGCTTAAAACAAATCCACCACAAACCAGCAACTGGAAGGGTATCTGCTTACACAAGACCACGGACACAGAACAAGATTCACTAATTTTCACCAAGGAAGGGACTGCAAAGAGGCTCACAAGCCCTGGGTTTGAGGACAAAAAACTATTTACTATCCCAATAAAGGGATAAATCCAGAAGTGAGAGTTTGGTTTCACCGAGAATGACTCCCCAAACTCATGCGGGCTCCCTCTGCAACCCCAGACCAGTCTTTAGCTCTCTTAAGACAAAACTTTTGGTAAATTGTGACACCACCCACTTATCTGCAACATTTATACCGACAATCAAGTTTTCCAAGCATGAACTTACATATTGCCACCTAGTTTAGCTAAATGTGGCACCCTATTTGAATAGTCTGCCATGTTATTATAATAAATTAGCAGTAGTACATCAACAAGGACAAAGAGAACTACTAATTCCCCAGCACTCACAGAAAACCCCCTTGCCAGCATCAGAAGTCACCTAAATTAATTTTTTTCCCAGACACTGAATTTTCTTTAGAAGATTTCTGGTCAGGGGCTTTTCAGAAAACACCTGATGTAAAGTAAAGCTGGAATTTTTTGTGAATATTTACACTAAATTAAGAGTTTGTTCCAAAGTATCAGATCACTACAGTTGGCAGCAATAAAGTAAGGAACAGACCAGGCTGCAGGAATCCATAGTTGGTTTTAGTTCTGAAGGAGAATATCAATTTTATCAGAATTTCTTCCTTTTCAGATATCATACAGCTTTCAATTGCACAGCAGCACTCATTCAATATCAAAGCAGAATCCACAGATGTCAACACAATCATATTAATATAGTGTCTTGTTTCTAGCTGCAATCTGTGCTACAAAGAGGAGATGAAGACACAATATCTGAATATTATAACCAAAACTTCTGTGTTCACAAGTCTACTCAATTCCCAGGTCCCTCCTGCTTTCCCAAAAACACAAATCCAAATTCCCTGAAGCAACGGGGAAGAGCATAGACAGGCCTGTGCATACAATGGCCTCCATTTGCCCTTATGCATTTTAAGTTGTGCTACAGGAAGCACTACTGAAACACAAACCAAACCAGTTGTCAGAGATCTCTGGGACTCTGAAGGGCAGCTCATGGGCAGCTGTTACAGGAAACCTGCTCAGCAAAATGGCCATAACGCATTTGTCATGTGTCACCTTTCTGGGGAAGTGTCAGCTGCGTGCCCAGGAGTTGGTATCAGTACGAGAAGTGTGGGTAATGTCAGTAATTGTGTGCATTATATAAGGTGTGCTTGCAATACTCCCATTTCCTTCTCCCTAAAGATTAGAACTGTGGTTTCTAAGCACATTAACTGTTCGAAAAGCACAGCACTGCTGCTCCCAAGAACTGCTGGAACTGATTTTCCAAACTGAGGTTTAAGATCCAGCAGTGTCCCCAAGCAGTAAGGGCTGCTGGGCACACGAGGTCAGTGATGGCCAGAAGCTCCACCTCAGGAACATCTGCAGAATCCGTGCAGTGACCTGGCTGCCCCAATTTGAGTTTCAGCTGCCAGTGCCCATGAAGCACAGCATCCCTGAGGGGCCCTGATGGGATGCAGAAGGAGCTCAGTTCTCAGCACAGCATTGCACAGCCTGAATTCCACTCACAGGAATCCTACATTGCACCTCAGCACTCACCTAGTCTGGATAAAAGGAAGACCCAAAGATTTAACCTGTGCTGGCACTGGATGAATAAGTAGATTTAAAATGCTCTTTTCCACAGAGGATGATTCAGCTACCCCACTGTACACACACAGAACATGTATAAGCTTCAAAACGCTTCTTTAAAAAACAGCAACCCACCCAGAAATACATCTGCACGAATCCTCCGATGCACAGACCACCAGCTCTCAGCACTGGCTCTTTCACAGCTCTGCTAAAGAGCTGAATGGGAGCACTGCCATTTTTATACCGTGTTTTAAAACCCATTTCACGTCCATCACTGCTGTGTGAGTGTTACTCAGGAAGACACAACAATTCCCACAGCATGTGCAGAATAACTCACAGGCAAACACCCCCCAGCCTGCCACAGGGATATGAACCAAGCACTACACTGTAAATATGACCACTGACTCCTGTGTCTGCAGCGTAAAACAGCTTCCAAATGTGGAAGTGAAATGTTAATACCAAGCTTAAAAATTAATAAAGGAGCTGAGGAAGCCCCTTTGCCGTGCAAGGGCAGGACAAGGAGGGTTTGTCACCAAAGATTAGCCAATACACAGGAACACCAAGGGAAGTACAAGCAGAAAGGACATTTCACACCTGAATGATTAAGACATTTAACCATTTAAATCATTTCCATCATCACAGTACCTTTACAGCTCTTTCAATCATAGAATCAACACAAAGGCTAAGGAAAAGAATGCAAGTATGCACCCTGAAGTGCAGCATTCCAAACACAAGCTCCCAGAACTTCCTCATCCTCCCCTCCTATCACTGGTGGCCAGAAGAGACTGGACTTACTGAGAAAGCGAGATAAAGTAACAGTCAAAACAAACACAAACCGCCCTGTAAATCTCAAAGGGTAACCCAAGGCAAACACTCGACAAACCCAAGAGATTTTAAAGGCTGCACAGAAAAAGTGTCCTTCAGAAGGCTGCACTATCTTCCCAAACAGGGACACACAGAGCCCAAGCACTTTAAGGACAAGGAACAAGATGACCAGCACATAAAGAGAAGTGCACTGCGTTCATTTGAAGCATGTTTTTGACAGCCAATTAAAATATATCATTATTAAAATTAAGCACAAGCCAGCAAGAGCTTTTCAAACAAATTCCACAGCAAAATCTGATTTGTGCTCTGGTATGGTTTGGGATCAGGGTTTAAGTCAGTCCCAGCCCAGGCAGCAGAGCTCTTTAACCACCTGCTCTGAGTTCCACACCTCAGCAGATAAATTTGGCAGACTTATACATGGGCTCAAGATTTCCATTTCAACCATCAGAGGTTTCTTGATTCAATTTAGTAAATGCATCATTTGGCATCTAACTTAGGAGGGAGGATAACATTTCAAAGCTGCTTCTGAAAACAGTGGAATATGCCCAGATCACTGGAGAAAGATCCTGGAAAAGCTACAAGGAATTCCAACAGTTAAAGGTACTTCTGCCACAATCAGCCTGGAAATGCCCCTTTGCCCTGGAAATGCCTTCCAGCACGGACTTATTGAACCCATAATTGCAAGCATTTGCCATCAGGTCTGCCTGATTTCAGATCAGACGTTTTAGATTTCATTGCAGCTTCTTAAACAGAAAATGTGAAAGGGCCACCAGCAACACTGGCAAAGACACTGATCCCAAAGCTCAGTGAGTGAAATGGTATTTGAGGAAAGCAGATCCTTCAAGATCAACATTAAAAATGTTTCGGTCATAGAGAAAAACTGATCTCCAGCATATACCTGCTCTCCCAGCAGAACAACAACTTGCTCTAGATCACAAGACTTCAGCCTTTTACAGCCAAACCGAGTCAGCATGAGACAGTTTAAGCAGCATGAAAATAATCTCAAAACTCTATGTCCTGGTACATAAACTGCTTGTGTGGTACTTACTGTGGCAAGCAGAAGACTTCCATTTATGAAAACATCCTTAATTTTCTTTGAGAAAGCTGGAATAACCACTATTAGTGCTGCAGCAACTGCACACAGCTATGCACTTGACCTAAGGATTGCTGAATTTTGGTGGCATTTAATCACATCAATATGGGGGGAAAGAGGCAGGGAGCCAGGAAAGCATCACTGTGCGCCTTCAGAAAACTTGTTATTTTTAACAGTGCAGTTTAAGATCAGCAACCCTGAAGCAGAATGGTCAGAACATTTTCTTCCACCGGTGTTGACAGCACACCAAGAGCTTTCAGAGGGCGAGTATTTTAGGGCAGCGCAGCAAAACAGAGATCCCAGGAAGGAAAGCTCACCCATTGTGGCAAAAAACAGCATAAGAAGGGTGAGTTTATTCATCCATTATGCTGAAGAGCTTAAAATAGAAACATTCTATATGTCTCACCTCAGGCCAGGATGAACAACTGAACAGAAGTGAATCACTGTTACAGCAAATGACTGGAAAACACTGATGGAAACTGAGGCTATCTTCTGCCTCTCCCTCCAGCCCAGGAAAAAGTCCTTATTGCTGCATGTTTTTACAAGGAGGGAACACAATCAGATCCACTATTTTTCCTTTTTTTTTTCCTTTAATTAAGCTGGAGAAATAGAGGCTAATCTATAAAGTCTCCCTGCAATCCCTACTATGCCTCTCTCCTCACCCATGGACACACAGCTGCAAAAACCAACAGCAGAGACACTTGGGAAATGCATCAAACCCAGTCCTGCAGCTTTGGAGGTTTAAAAAAACAACTTAAAATTTTTAATGAATAAAATTGGGGTGAAGAACTCATGTGTTTAGTGTATTTTGGTATGAAAAAATACTTCTTTAAAATAGCATCTCAGATCTTAATTTACCAAACACTCTGATTAAAAAGAAAAAACCAAAATTCACATTCAAAATTAGTTATTCTGAAGCCAAAAATACCCAGCTAGCTGCAATTCCCACCTTCTGCAGGCAGGCAGAAGTGCTTTGCAGTCCCCCTCCCCAAGCAGACACACTCACTTCCTTCTTCATTGCAACATCAGAGGTTCAACCCGATGCTAACAAGCCACAAAGTCCTCCCCAGAACTTAAAGTCACGCCCCAGTAATTACATAAAATAAGCTCTAAGTACAAGTGGTTAAAAAAAAAAAATCAATTTACTCAGCTTCAGTTTTGCTTTTAATTCCAAAATATTTTGACTTGTCATAAAAGAGAAAAGCAATTTTCATTTGAGGTTTCCTCCCTCCACCCAGATGTCTCATTAACTCTTTTTTTCCAACCTCACTGTAGAACATCAGCACATTCATTTATCTCAATGCTATGCAACGCAGGGATCAACCCCCTGACATGCAACCTCTTAAAGAGGACATTTTAAGGTATTTGATCTTTACTTCTTGTTCGTAGAACACAAAGGATGATAGCAATAGTGGGAGGAGGAGAGGGAAAAAAAGGAAACGCAGAATAACGTAAAACTAAAACTCAGTTGTGCAGATGTCTCACTCATAGGTGATCCAAGATATCAGAGTAAGCTACAAAAGCAGCAAAGGTCTTCCAAAATCTTTGCAAGTTCCCAATAAAAAGGCAATAAAAAGGCAAACTATTCTCCCCTGACCTGACCTAAAAAAAGGCAGCACACAGATTCCTGAACAAGAAAACCCCTGTACACTGCACACAGATTTTCCCCTGAGAAGACAGAATACATCATGCAACAGCTTATGGAATCAAAACTTTAAAAATAATGATTTTTATTCTACTGGTGCCCTAACACCAAAAAGACCAACAAACCCCCACATAGTCCAGGAAAAGGCCCCAGGCCAGGGAGCTGGCATCACCCTGCTCCAGAGGGAACAATACCTGCTGGGCACAGCAGCCTGGGCAGGGTGGGGACATCCCCAAACAGGAACCAAAACCTTCCCCACTGCACACACCCCCAGCTCCCTGGGCACCTCTTACCAGCAGCTTTTGCTCCTTGGTGGTTAAATCCCCTGCTTCTTAAAAACCAACCTGAGCACGGCAGCTGCCCCAGCAGCACAGCCCCCAGCACAGCCATCCCTCCACTCATTAAGACAACGAGCTTGGTGAGGTTTCTTCACTCCCTGCTCGGCTGGGGAGGCAGATTCTGCCCCACATCCCCCTGCTACAAACACAGCAGCCAACCCTTGTGGTTCTGCGATATCAGCACTGGAAGTTCCTCCTGCCAGGGCGAGTGGGAACCCTTCACCTCCACAAGGCCACCTCTGACACAGCTTCCAAGCGGCTGGAACAGAGGCACAGGACACACAGGGGGGTCCAGCCTGCCCCTCGGCCCTTCAGCTCTGCTGTGCAAGAGTTCCTAAATTATGAATGATGACACCAATTAAGCGCCCCCTTCGTTCAGAGACAGAGATCATAAATATGAAAGTTTTCTGACTTCCTCTCTCCACACCCTCGAGGCTCTCAGCCACAGCTTCACTGACAGCAGCTGCAAACGCTCTCTGGATGGGGAGGCCCCGTCACCAGGAGCCAAATGCTCTTCAAACTGAGATGTTTTATTCTTTAAACACCCACCACAAATTCCCTGGATGGCTCTGGAAGCCAGGTGGGCTTAGAAGTGCTCAGAAAGGCTTCTCTTGTCCAAAATATTGATCTTTCTGAAGAAAAAAAACAAACAAGCTCTCCTCATTTGTACTAATGAAACAATCTATTTGTAGACAATGAATATAAACTGGTGCTTCCTTTTCTAACTTTAGGATCTTGGTTATATACTGCAAGTAATTCTCACACTTAAACAACAAATAGGATTATGAAATAACTTTTCACCTTCATGTGATTCCTGTCATATGGGGCCATGGCCTAACATTTTAAAAAGCCGTTATATACCTGAAATATGAAATACAACTTCATGTTTGGGAATACCTGTATCATCATCTAGTCAGTATTGTCAGTGCCTCAATACAAACATTCTCCTTGGGATTTTCCCCCACTTTTTAAGGCAGGGATACTTTTCCTTGTGGATTATAAAACACTGAGCAATGAACATACAGCAAATTATGTCAGCCTTTCAGAAAAGTCTTTCCTCAGTTAAACCTGAACACAAAAACCTTTAAAAAAACCCAGGTGCAAGTAATATAAATCATCAAAATTTGGATTCCTAAATAAAGCACTTCAAATAAATAAAACCCAGTGAAAGGAAGGAGTGCAAACAATGATCCAAGTCTTCCCCAGGACAACCCAAGTGCTGCTGGGCCCAACCAATGCCCAAGAAACAGAAAGTGAAACTCATTAATTTACTCATTAACTGAAATCCAACAGTGGCATGGGACGGGTTTTGTTTGGCTTATTTTATACTTTTTTTTAGAAAAATACTCACAGTGTAATTTAGGAGAGGTTCATACCGCCCATCCTCATCCTCTGTCTGTCCCTATCTCCAAACCTCTGGCTTTGCTACCCCTGGTTATTCCACAGCTGGAGCAGTTTCTAATCTGAACCACCCTCTGGCAGCACAAAGGTTTGTGCCAACCCAGCTCAGTGGGATAAAGAGGTGGAATAACAGCTGGTTTTGATTCAGCACTAAAATCAGCTCAACATTTAATATTAATTTGCAGACTCATGATTTTAAATTCACAACCAATCCATTTCCTGCTCCCAAACCCTGATCCCTACCTCCTCCAGTCCTGTGTTCCCAAGTTAGGAATCCAATAGGAATCCAAGTTTCTATTTTTCTTTCAGTCAATACATTTCCAATCTGCCAAGACACAGAAAATAACTTTTGTATATAAAAATGAAGAGATGAAACTGCAAAGATAAATAAAACTCTCCGGATTTGGACCTCCAGCTGTCAAGGCTGCATCTTGACTTTCAAGTGAGTGTGAGTTTTAAGAAAGTTATTAAAGTTTAATAAGGTACGACTGCTAATGACTAACAAGGTTACTTGGTTTGGGACATAAACACTGGTACCTAGCTTTCCTAAAAATGGGGATTTTGCCTTTCCTTGCATTGTTATATTATTATAATGGTGACCAGAAGGAAAAAAAATTCTGATACTTTCTACATATACTATCAAATGAATTTTAAAAGCCACAACATGAGCATTCACACAAACGTTTCACAGATTGTCAAAAGACCTGAGCCTGAAGATCACCAGATCTAAGACTAGATCTGGTAGTTGGTTTACACCTTTTAATACTAAAATTTCTGTTTAAAGTTTTTTTTAATTATTTTGTTCCACTTACAAAGCGAAAGCAGGGCAAATTCCGAGGTAGGCGGCCACACAGGAAAAACTCAGCTGATTATACAGCATTTCTTTTGGCATGAGGTGCTAAGGGCTCACTAGTGGCAGAGTAAGTCATCATCACGATGCTGAACTGCCAAAATTCACTGAGGCTACGGCCTGACCTGCATGCAAACCCAGCCGTGAAATCGCAGTGAAGCGCTCAGGGCAGGCTCCAGCACCCCTGCATATGCTCCAGGTCTGCTCCAGACCACTCCAGAGCTCTGCAACTGCAGCAGCCTGGATCTACCTGGGGAAATTGCAGGTGAAGCCAGGCAACAGCCACTATCAGAGCTTCAGCTATTAAGGCTCCTTAATGAATGGTCTAACAATAACCCAGGCTTAACCAGTTCTCTCATTGCAGGACCTTAACCATAATAAGCCCCTTGGACATTCCTACAGTGTTTCCCAAAGATCTTACAGCATGAGGCTACTAACTGTGCTCTCATAGCCTGTGAGGCAGGTATTAGTCAGCCTTTATTTTATTTTTTTTTTTCACTTAAGTACAGATAAAAAGTGAGGCGGAAAGCTGGCAAACAACTTCCCTGTGGATACACAGCTGACTAGTGGCATACAGAATCCAGATCTTCCAGATTCCAGCCCTGTCATCAGCAAAAAGGCCATCATTAGGAGGAAAGAAATTAGTCTGGTCTTATAAATAGCATTTGAATATAAGCCTTGCTAAAATATTTGCAAGGAGTTGACCTTAAACACCAGCAGGGCTGCACTGGTAGCCTGGGGCTCCAAGCACCAGCTTGCACAGCACTGGGACTGGGATCCCGCCCCCCTGCCTCCCTGGATGTCTCCAGACCCTGGATCCAGCACAAACTGTCCAACAGATCAGACCACAATCTCATTTGACCACCTCTGGTTTGGGCTCAGCATATCAAAAAATGTCAGACTGCTCTAAAAACAAACAGCGTTGCTCTACAATACTCAGGTTAGGCAGGAAAAAGCAAATCACAACAACTCTGAATCAGCAGCTTTCTGCTGCTTTAGGGCATCAAGTCAGACTGGCAGAAATCTCCCTGTAACACAAGAACTGGAAACCTGCAATGTAGAAAAGGTGTCCAACACACCTAAAATCTAGAACACTTGTCCAAGTTAACCATTCCAACTGCTCAGACTGTATTATCAAACATTTACCTGTAATTCCTGCAGGTCCCGAATGCCTAAGTGAGATATATTTTGATTTATGGCATTTCCATATGGCACTACAAAGAAGCAGATCTTTTTCTGCACTACAGCTTCAATACCTGCAGCAGGTCTAACTCCTGGGCTACAATTCCTGCAGCAAAATTCTAAGCCCAATACTGATTTTTGCAACAAAAACCCTCTTATGTCTCATTCTGTAAGAGTCTAACTTCATTTGAAGTAATGTACTTTCTAGTAAGGCAACCCTATGATACCAAGTGGAAAACTACAAAAGCAGAGTTAAAGCAAACAAAAGAAAAATAAGACTTGTGTAGCAAAAAAAAAAAGTAATTCCTGTAGTTACTCATTTATTCTGGTTTTAGGTACCTGTGCTGCTCCTTCCCACCCATGTGGGCCATGCCCAAGTGCTGAACACACAACCTCTAAACCACAACAGGAGCCCTCAGTCCAAGGGAAGAGCTGGAAATGGAAAACTTGTTATCTTCTGTGGGGATCCTCCACAGAGGAAAGACACCACGGATAGAAAGAAAGCACACAAGAAATTTTGAGAAAAAGCTGCCTGAGTGGAACAACAAGTTGGAAGGGTTTTTTTATTTCTATTCCTCTATTTAGCAGCTAACCGTTGTTACAGGCAGGAGAGCCATAAAATCCTATTTTTGGCTGCCTGCTTCCCAAATGACAGAAAACTCCTGACTCTGAGAACATGAACATCTCACACAGCAACTAAAGGCTCGTGTCTCTTAATGAAAAAGCAGCAGAGAGAAAATTCCCTGTGTCCTGCCTGTGTCCTGGGAAGACCAAACTCCCTGGATTATTATGCATTAAAGCACCACTGGATGCACAGCGGATGAGACCTGACTCTCAAAAGAGCCTGTTTCCATCCCAGCTCACATTTAGGGCTCAATTATCTTATCTGCTCTGCCACTCGCATACTTTCCAGATAAGAAATGTTTTTCCCCTCTTTTGAAGAGCTAAAACTGACACCACTGCCAGTGTTGAGATTAGAAATGATAGAAGTTTAAATTCATTTGGGCTAGTGCTTTTTTAAAAAATATTTAATGTGCAGGCTAAGGCTGGGAATTAGAGTTAATTGAGCTGTGGGTGAGTTTTAACACCAACAGGATGTTCCACAAGGGGAAGGGCAGTGTGGTCCCCACTTCAGTTTCCTCACAGGGTTTAGGTCAGCCATCAGTTCATCTCCAGTTGAGAAACTGCTCAAGAGTTGGGAGGGAGGGAAAAAACCCTGTTTTCCTCTTCCAATCTATGACTAAGGATGAGGCAAGTGAAGGGAGGATCTAAGATCCTGAAGGCGATGGTTAACAAGAGGTCATTAGTTAATTCCCTCAAGGGTAGATACGACTTCCTTTTATTAAATAACAGCAGTTTTTAATGATGTCAAATATCTGGTGTCATTCTAAAGGACACAGCATACTCAAACTTTACCTGAACCAGGCAGAATAAACAGAGACACACAAGAACCCCTGAACTGAGTGGCAGATTTGTCACTAAGCAAGTAAGGAGGAAAAAAGGCTCATCTGATTTTTATCACAAAAATTTACAATATATATTCTTTCTTAATTATGTATTCTCAGCCTAACAAAAGCAAATTTAGCATAAAATCTGCTTTAATCAGTACTTTAAGATGTACAAATAAATTGAGTCGTTAGAAAAAAAAGAAACACAAGCACCATTCTAAGGTTTAAATGAACTTTCTTGCTTAAATCATTTCTGAAAAAGCTTAATGAACATTTATGACCAGCCATTAATTACCTGTATGACCACAGCACCTGGGAGCTTCAGCTACCCTGCAGCAAGACCCTACAGAGCCAGAGCAGAAGCGATGTCTGCTCTGGAGAGATTACAATCACTCAAAGATGAATAGTTAAAAAACACAGGAGAGCACAAGGAAATAGGTGACTGGAATTTATGTTCTCTGCAGCTGCACTTTAGTCCACTTTTCCTTGTGCACTGCAAGGACCAAGGTGTGTGTTTGTTTCCTGTCACTGCCTCAGTTAAAAAAAAAAGACAAACCAAAAAAAAAAAAAACAAAACACCAAAAAACCAACACCTCCAGGAGTCACATAAAGACAAAAAAAGACCCCAAACAAAACACAGAAACAAGGTGTTTTGAATAGTAAGACTGGAAGAAAACTATTTACACGTTTTAATACCTCTGCTTTCCATCTGAGAGAGAAAAGGTTTCTTTTGCTTTTCCAGGTTTTTTAAGCTGTCATCCCACAGAGCAAGATTGTACCATAGTAAAAGGGCAGACACACAACTTTTAGAAGTATTCTGTTGCCATTTAAAGGAATCCTTGAAATTACCACACAACACAGCAGTGCATCCAATACAAACCAACAGCCAGAGCTGTTTACAAGCTTTCTGCTCAGTGTTAGACTGAAAACCCCAACCCTTTTTGCTGTGTAATAAATCAGTGCTCCACGTTTAACAATTTTCAGTGGTACCATATGCTACGTAGTCCCATATGTTCCATTACAAGGGAGAAAAACATCATCTCAACATGAATCATCACTGACTGTGTTCCTGTAAATCTGGCTTAAACGCTCACAACGTTCAAGGGCAACCCTAAATAAATCTGCTCAATATTATGCCACATTCTGTGCAACAGAATCACAGGTCACATATAAAAATTAGGGGAAAATGAGGTTTAATGTAGGAAGTGAGCACAGTCTGCACCTATCTAAAAACAGACTTGCCACAACGTTTGGCACACATTCATCAGTTCCAACCTAATAATGACATCCTGCTCACAAAATGTTGATGGTATCTGGTAGTCCCAACACCTTTCATCCTAAACTGCTTGATAGGTGTGGAAATACATACACTGCATACAAGATTCCAGCTCCTCCCAGTGCCAGGTTCTGTACCACAGTGATCCTGGGGAGTAGTTTGTAGAAAAGCAACAAACCAAACCAAACCCATGTGTTTTAGACTCCAAAGGAATGCAGCTGGAAATGTATGGTTTATCCAGGATTTTGGGTTAACATCTCCACTCTCACAGTGACAATTTCTTAGGGAAGTACAAACAGCTTTTTCTCTCTCTTCCCAAAGACAGCGTCACCTCCAGCACAAAACCAGCTCATCCCAAATCAAACTCATGGAACAGCAAGGTCATCATTTGTCCTTCTTTTGAGGAATTTCTTGGGCTCTCAGGCAACCCAGCATCATAATTAACAGTGACAGCAGGAAGAGGTGCAAATGGAAGGCCAAACTGGGAGAATGTCCCTGTCTGAAAGCCTTTAGTAGCCAGGGAGGGACCACAAGTGACCACACACTCCCACAGAATTATCCCATGGTTTCATTAAATTCTAAATCAGCCAGAGTCCAGTTTGACCTAATATTCAGGGTGGGGGAAAAAAAGTAATTACATCAACATCAAGCTATTACCCATCCAAGGGCATAAGTGCCTAGTTCATTAGCAACTCAGACAAACTTGTTTTGTAAGCTCCCTATATTAAATTTGAAATTTCCCTGCCCGTACAAATTAAACTAACAATTTGTGACACAAACACGAGTATATAAACAAGAAATCTTCCAATGTGCTCATATCCAACGTGTTCTTTGCCATCCTGAATAAGAACAAACTTATTAGCCAACCTAATTTTAGTATTTAATTCATTTAAATAAATTAAAAAATAATTTTAAAATTAATATTAGCAATACTCCAGATTTCTTGAATCTTAGAGCAAAACCTACTGATCTTTAAAATATATATTTTTCATATTTCCAACAGGATGTTAGAAGTGAATTCCCATGGTTTAGTTCTACAGAATAAGGGCAACATGTCATGTTAGGAACATTGCTCTTTAATGCTGGAAGCGGGCCTTTATAACAATTGAGAAGCTGCCATAGTACCATTAATAACTCGGATATCCAACAGCCTTCAGTAGCTCGAGATAGATGACCACACCCAACTAATTTAATTTCTATTTCAACTTTCCTCCTCGTTAACGAGGAGCTGAGGCTCTCACAGATGAGAGTTCCTGGCATGCAATGCCAGTGATGACTTTTAAGTGATGCCCACTACACGATCACAATGAAAAGTCGCAACCTGTGCTGCCCACTTAAAAATCACAGGAGAGATTTCCTTCTTTTTACCCAGAGGGAACCCTAAATTTACCAGATCGATACCTTCTAAAACATGCTGCACTCAGAAAATTAAAACAAAGCTGCCAGAGTGATTTCAGGGAGTGATAAAAAGACTGTCAGGGAAACTCACTGAGCTGCCCCTGGAAGAACTGATGACCAAGCAGGCACCAGGCAATTGCATCACGTTTATTACACAGCCAAGGGCAATTAGATCCTTCTAGTTTAATCAATGGCTTTCAAATGAGGAAGTAGTTTGAAAATAATAAGCATAAAACAAAATACTCTTTTGGGTTCACTTTTTGAATTTTTCCCTGGTATGGGAAAGCATGTCTATTAATAAAGCCGAGCATGTGCGGAAACAATTTTACAGAAATCTACTTCTTGAACACCTTTGATGCCAAAACTGCATTTTTATTCAAACTCAGTTTGCTGTAAATACTCTGACTGAACTATAGAGGGGTCCTGTTAAAAGACTCTGAGCTCTGTCTTAAAACAAAAGACATATTTCCTATATAAAAACATTAACCTTAGGCACCTTTTTGTGCATAAAAGCAACAAATAAATAAAACTTAAAGTGCTCCACAAACGCCTCCTTCCCTGGCATTTCTCATAACCTGGATGTTACAGCATCTCACAAGGCTGCAGAACAAAATGGAACAAAAACCTGTAAGAGGAGAAAACAACGAGTCTGTGTTCCTGGTCCAAACTCACTGACCACTGCCCTGTCCCTGCTCCTCCTCTGCTCCCCAGCAGTCCAGCAAACTCCAGCCCTGCTCCATACAAATAGGGCTTTCCCTTGGAAATAAGACAGCAGGTTACTCAGAAGGAACAGAGCTCGTTTCTACTAAAAGTTTCCCCCATCCAGAAACACATTATAGAAATCTAACAGTAAAACCCTGTTGATGCCAGAGTCACATTTAGAATGCACACAAGCAGAAATACCTAAATATCTTTAAAAACTTTGACTTGCTAAGATCCTTTTTAACTGATAATGATGCAACAACGTAAAAGGGAAGTACTTGCAGAGAATCACAGTAAGTAATACACGCACACAAGCAAGAATTAGTTTGCAATCTGAAAGGCCTCGTACAGAGAAGAGTAGATGGAAACAACCCAGCTCAAGGTTTCCTCAAATCAGATGCCAGAGAAAGTTATATGATGAGTTGGACAGCAAATAAGAAATCTGGATTTGATAAATGAGACATTCATGTAGATAGGAACAGTTTGCAGCCTCACAGTGGGTGCATGAAAGAATCATCAGATATTTGTATGAAGCTCAGTGTTAAAAGAGAGATTGCAGACAGGTGTTTACATTTAAAACATGCCCTATATTACTATAGGAGCCCTTGAGAACACAAAAATAGCTACCTACCAGAAACAGCCCAATTTTAAGCTCATAGAGAGGACAAGAGTGGTGTATTATCTCTCTCCACAAACAATCCACTATCAACATAGAAACACCAACACGTGTCCTCTCATAAATCTGCTATGGGATACATCAAAGCAATGACCACTGGCAAAACAAGCTGCATCATTCCCAGTACTGTAGCATTCTAAACATTTGCTAAAATATGTCAGCAGACCTTGGGGAACAGACTGAAGCCCACTTATTCTCAAACAATATAAGCAGCACAAAACACCGCCAGCACTGCTGTACCCAGTAACTTGAAATCACTCTGTGTTCTGTGGAACTGCATTCACACGGATCCAGAACCCTGACTGCTTCCACCTTCTTATGTGGATCACTATCCACAAAGACATGCAGGGGGATTCCAAATCCTTTTGGCACAGCCAGGGCCAGAATCAGCACCACCTGCTTTGCTGTTTTAAACGAACATGGAGCTGCTGCTGGACTGTGTGTGAGCCCAGCATTCCACACACCTCCCAGAGCAGCGTCCCACTGGTGGCTTTTCCCCCACCTGGGGAGAACAGCCCAGCTGAGGACAGCAAACCCAGCACGGAGTTGCTCAGTTCTGCCCAGGCTCAGGAACGGACTAGGGAAAACCAGGATGCTACCAGGGCTACTGAAGTTTAGAACTGCCATAGTTGTAGGATTAGGGAATTCATTCCACTCACGTTCTTGAGGAAGGAGGGTGAGGAGACACGAGGAGATGTATTTATAAAACAAAATTCTGAAGGCTTAGTACTTGCCTCGTGTCCTCCTTCCTTCTCCTTCCCACGCAAGTACGAGTGCTGCTCGATGGCATCCAGCACCTACAGCAAATCATTTCTCCGTGTCATTAAAAGGACAGAGACATCTGCTCGCAACAGATCTACGTCATTGCTTCCAACTCCGCTCAAAGCTGACAGAAGCGCAGCTCCCTCTTCCCCTGAATGCCGCAGGTCACATTCCAGCTCACAGACGGATCCCGCGGTAATCCCGGCGGGGCAGCGCCGTTCACCCGAGCCGTGCCCGGCTCCCGGGGAAGGCAGCGGCCGCTCTCCCTCCTCCCCTCTCGCTCCCGCCGGGGCGTTCCCGTCCGCTCGGGGCTGCTCTGCTGGAGCTCCGACTTCCCCAGGGCTCCCGGGGACAGCTCCCGGCACACGGGAGACAGGCAAGGAACGAGGGAGCGAAAGAAGAAGGGAAGGAAGGAGCGGCTGTTCCCGGTCCCCCGGCACGAGGTGCGGGGCAGCTGCCTCCGTCCTGCCCCCGGCCGGGCTCTCCCAGACCCCTACACCCCACGCTCGCTGCCCCAACCCCGAGCAGCCCCGGGCGGGTCCCGCCGTGAGGCACCCCGGGACGCCCTGCCCCGAGCGCCCCAGCACCCGCAAAGTGCCTTTTTAGCCCCAAACGCGAGCCAGCCCCAGCGCTGCCCCCTGCCCTCCGCGCCCCGGCGGGACCCGCCTGTCAGCGGCGCCGCTCCCTCTGCCAGTGCCTCACCTGGTGCCGGCCGGCGGCAGTGGGCCACGTCCGCGGGGCCCGGGCGGGGAGGGACGAGGAGGAGGAGGACGAGGAGGAGGAGAGGGGGACGGAGCGTGTCCGCCGGGCCGTGCCCGTCACCGCCGCTTCCTGCCCGGCCCCGCTCGGCGCTCGGCTACCCCGCCTGGCAGCTCAGGCCGGGCCGCTGAGCGGCGCCGCCTCACGGAGCGCACCTCCCGCGCCGTCGGCGGTCGATTGAGCCGCCTGCGCGGTCCGGCGGGGGTCTGAGGGAGGGGGAATGGCGCTGTGGGGGCACCGCGGGATCAGGGGGTGAGTGCGGGGCTGGTGGGGGCTGCAGCGGCCTCGGCTGGGGGTGTTTGTGTCGGGGCTCAGGTGTGCGTAAGGGGTGTTAGGGCCCATAGTGGTCTCAGGTGTGTGGGGGGGTGGTCGGGCCCACGGCAGGTTCAGATGTGTGTGTGTGAGGGATTTATGGACCTGTGGCGGTTTCAGGGGATGCGGGGCCGAGCGCTTCAGTAACCTCAGGTGTGAGGAGGGGAGGAGAGGAGAGTGGGATGTTGCGGTCTGCAGTGGTCTCAAGTATGGGGAATGGATGTTGGGGCCCATATCAGGCACAGGTGTGTGTGTGTAGGGGTATCAGGACCCATAATTAGTTCAGAGGTGTTTGTGTACATTGTCAGGGTCTGTAGTGGTCTTGAGTATGGGGGGTGAGGGTGGGTGTTGTGTTGGACCCACAACCAGCTCCTGTGTGAGGGGACAGTGCTTGAGCCCAGGAAAAAGCCAGCTCTGAGTCTTCAGTCTTGTGCTGCAGGTGCCCTGATAGGGACTGTGTGTCCTGTGGCAGCTCCCAGCAGGAAGAGGCCCCAAGCAGGAGCAGCTGTGATTTGGCAGCAAAGCCCCAAAGGAAAGGAACTGTAGCAGGGGTTGAGAGCTCTGGGTTAGGAATCGCTCAGAGCAGAGACAGGGAAAGGTGAGTTCATGGTGTTTCTGCCACACTTGGTGGTTCCCCACAGCTTCTAAACCTAAACTCTTCATAGTTGCAGAGTCTTATTTGACAGGGGGCATTAATTACTTCATTTTTTAAATAAAACTGAAGGAACAGAGCTTTATTTGCCAGTACCTCGTGCAGCCTCATTCTGCCAACTTGCTCCTGACAGCTGTTCCCCTTCTTGGGCTTCTAGAACCATCCTTAGAGAGCTGTGTGAAACCACAGGGACAGAAACCCGAGAGCCCCAAGTCCCAGGTAAGGGGTGTTGGTGTGTCCTGTGCCTCAGAGGCCAAGGTACAGTACCAGCTCTTCTCATTGCAGTTGAGTAGTACCACACAATGAATTTCCTGTTTATAAGCTAAGCTCCATAACGTTTTTTTTCCCCCCCTCAGTTTCTTACAAGTGGAAAGAAGAGCACAGCGAGCATGGCTCATCTGTCAGCAGCTCTGTGAAAAGCTAGTGCTGAGCAAGCAGGAGGCAGAGATCTCTCCCCAAACTGAGCGTGTACAAAACTCTGAGTGAGTTGTGACGAGAACAACAGCTCCGATGGAAGCACGAGCCAAGAACAACAGCTCGACAGGGAACTTTACACTTTCCCTGACAGCTCCTTGGGGCGGAGACAGTTAAGTTTCTGCGTTTGTAAGGGAAACATGGCATTCCTTAAAGCTGAGCCTCCTCCCTCGGGTTCCCACTGAATGCCTGAGAGATGACAGCAGAGGGTGTCTCCAGCAGGCTTCTATTAAACAGAAGGAATTAGCACAGAGGGAGCAACATCGAGATCCCAGTTTTGACCACAGAATGAGCTAAAAAGCTTTGCATCAGCAGCAGTTTGCCGGTTTTTTTACCCACTGGCTGCACACAGCTCCTGTTCAGGGGGTTCCTGTGCCCCCGTGTGAGTGCCTGCACCTGCCCGATGTGTGAAGGGCTGTGCTGGGAGGGCAGATCAGCTCCAAACCGAAAGTGCTGAGGCAGCAGTGAGGCAGGGCAGATCATCCTTGGGAGGGCAGCTGTGGTTCAGACACCCTTAGAACTAGTTTGATATCCCCAGCAGCACAAACCCGGCTGGCAGGGGAGCTGGTGAGCCAAGTATGTGGACAGATGGAACAGATACAGAGAGGAAATGGGGGAGAAAGGGGAAATACTAGTGTTTGTAAAGCTCCAAGGGGGCCCTGCTTAGTTCTTGAGTCCTGCAGTTCCATTTCTATTTTTAGCTCAGTGACTGGATGGCTTTGGGGAGTGATTTGAGGAGCTCAAGCCAGGTGTGAGTGCGGGGAGAGGACAAACCCGTGGGCACCAGGCAGCTCATGCGATGTGGCAGCCGCCACCACGCCCTTTCCTGTTCACCCCGGGGCCGCTGGCAGCCGTGCCAGGCACACTGCCTGAGTGGGGAGAAGGGAAAAGGAGGGAGTTCCAAAGTGCTGATAACCCACAGCATTCCTTGGGAAAGGAGGGGTGGTGAGCAGCTCTGGTGGTGTCTCCCCCCGAGACAAAAACGCTCCCAGAAGTTCTGGGAGCTGCTTGTGGGGGGTGCCGACTTTTGGCCATGCTTCAGCCTCGTCCCCTGTTAGAGGCAATATTGACTTAAGGAAAGAGGCATGGAGTATACTTGGCATGGGTGTTCCGAGTTAAAAATTGTCAGTCTGGGCAAACAGACCTTTGGGGTGATCGTCAGCAAAGCCGAGTGGCCGCGCCACATTATTACTGCTCCTTTCAGAACACGGTGTCACCTGGTGCTGCGGTGGGCGCTGAGCACCCGGCTCGGCGGGTTTGGAGAAGTGCTGCAGGTTTTGGAGCTCAGTGCTTCAGAGCAAACTCATTTCCTTCCCCTCGGTGAGGTGTTTGTACTGCCCCAGTGAGTCAATAAGCTGTGCATGTGAGGAATGCACCTCCCAGCTGAAGGTGAGTGATTAGAGTGGCTGTGCTGGAGGTGACGAGATTAATTAGTCCTTCCCAGGTGAATTAGAGCTGCAGAAATAAGATACATGAGATACTTAGTCTGAAATACCACTGTGAGGCATTTTCAGATGGGAGTGGGATCCTGCATATGACTCTCACCACAGGTTATGTGTCTTGATCCTTAATTTTGTGACAGTGCCTAGTCAGGAGAATAACCTGTACCTGGCACATGTGAGGTATGTGTTCTACAAAAGCTGCTGTTCACCGGCACGAGGCACCTGATTTGCCTGGGTGAGATCACAGTGCTGTCTGTGATGGGGCTCTGCTGAGAGTACGGAGGAACAGGGAAGTAATTTCTCTATTAAAATATAATAGAATTTGCAAGAGTCCTAGTGAGTCCAACCGAGGCAAGGTCCTGCTCTGTGTCTGGGGAACAGTTCTGCTGTATGTCTGCATCACAGAACGGGTCAGGTTGGAAGGGATCACAGTGGGATCATCTGCTCCAGCAGGGTCATCCCAGAGCATGTGGCACAGGGTTGTGTCCAGACAGTTCTGAAATATCCCCAGAGAGGGAGACGCCACAGCTTCTCGGTCACTGCAGCAAAGAAGCTCTTCCTCATCTCTCGGTGGAACTTCTGTGCGTGTTTCTGCCCGTTGCTCTTGTCCTGTCTCTTGGCACCTCTGAGCAGAGCCTGGTCCATGAACGCGATCCCAAGCGGCCGCAACCCGCTGAGGAATTAAACCCCACGGCCAGCGCAGTCTAACCCCGTGCCACGCACTNGGACGGGGGGATGGAGCGGAGGCTCTCGTGGGGGTGTGGGGTGGAGGGGGGCCAATCCGCACAGTGTTTGGAGAAGGGCTGGGGGCTTAAAGGGTTCGGAGCGGCGAGAGCACCCCAAGGAAACAAGGACCTGTCAGGTTGCAGCGGTTCCCCGCGGAAGAGTAAACCAGCGAAGCCGCTGGAGAGGTGGAGTTGCGGCTTCCCAGGTGAGCAGGAGGCAGTGGGACACGGGAGAGCGCTGGGCAGGAGGACTGAGTGGCACAGCAGAGTGAAAACAGTGGAGAAACCCAGTGTATCGGCTCTGTTTCCGTATTGTGAAGGGGGAGGGACCAGCTAAGGGAGGAGAAGGTGTGGACAGAAGGATAGCAATGAGGGAGGATGTGACAGTACAAGAACCAGAGAGTGGGGGAGAAGAGGAAATTAAGTAAAACGCAGAGTAGCCCGGAGTATAGAGAACATAAAGTAATAGATAAGGGAGATGTAGAAGGACTCTTGGAGAGTGGCTTTTGCTGGCAGCAGAGCCCTCCATCCCCTCTGACCTGGTCATGGATGGGATGATGTTAAAGATGCTGAGGCTGACAGGGTCAGTGAGAGCTCTCCCAAGAGAGTATGGAAGTAATTTGTGGTGGCCTAGACATTTTAGTACATTTCTTGCAGTTAAAAAACTTCTTGGTTTATCTTCGATGCATTAAATTTTATCTTAAGTTTAAACTGTTTGTAGTTTAAGAAAAATCTGAGAAAGGTTTGATTTAAGGTTTGATTTAAGGTCTGAAAGGTTTGATTTAACACCTTCCATGTGTAGGGAATTAACTGTGGTTTAGGTTTCTCAGCTGTACCCTGTAAAGTCTGGAGGCACTGACCCCTCTTTGGAAAGGTAATGGAATTTTGGTTTGCAACACATACCCACGTGTTACAAATAGAAGCCTGAAAAGTCTTAGCAGAAAACTAGCAATCCCACAGCGTTTTACTTTATTTGCAGTTTATACTGTCTATTTACAAAATGCAGCTATCTTTATGGCAGTGCTGGTATTTGAATGTTGAAGTACAGCTGAGAAGTTCAGACCCCAGCCAGTAGCTGCTCTCTTTGGTGAGACCTTTGTGGTCAACCCCAGCAGCACCGAGTGGATGGAACTTCAGTAGCAGGTTTGTGAAATGCTTATCAGAGGCTTTAGGCTGTTTGTGTCTCACCTATGTGTGGGTATTTATGTAGAGCCCCTTGTCTTTAATGGGAAGAAATTCCCAGGCTTTCTGAAGTTGTTCATGTAAAGCTGCACTGCAAAACTCACAGTTACAGGAAGATGAGATGTTTCATTTCCCTCCTAAATTCATCTCTCAGGTTGTCTTTGATGCTAAATTGCCTGAGGTTTGGGGATTTCTTTTTTTGTTGCCTGTTTCCTTGTTCTTAAATAATGTACTACTTTGTTTGGTTTTTTTTAATACTTTTTTAAATGTTAACAAGTTGTTTTCTGCCTCGTTTAGACACTGAGGATGCCAGTGAAACAGACCTGGCAAAGCACGAGGAGGAGGACTTTGTAGAAATGAAAGAACAGTAAGTAACCCATTCCAAATACAAGTAAGGTGGTGTTCTATCTGTTTGTGGGTTTAGGGGTGTTTATTGCCTGAAACTTGGCAAAGTTTTGGGCCAAGATTGGGAGTTTTAAATGCTTACCCCAATGGAATAGCTCATGAGTCCATCTGCTTGTATTTCTGCTCTCCCCAGTTACTTTCTCTGTTCTGTATAAATTCAAGGAATTAAGGGCTGCTGCTGTTTTGGGCAAAGAAGTAATTATGAGTTCTGGTAGCAGCTGCAAATGGATCCTTCTGCAGACAGATCCTTCAAATAAAAAAAAGACTCTGCTTTAGATAAGCTAAGGAAAAGTAAGATTCCTATTCAAATGCCTTAAAGAATTGAATTCTAGTCCTGAACCAGAAATGGACTTACAGTTTCCCCATGGTGTTTAGCAGCATTTGCAGTATTTCGAGTTCTTGCTTACTTGCAGAGACCTGTTTTTATACAGGTCAGGAAGACTTGGCCAGTGTTAAACCACAGATGAGAGGTAAAAGAAACGCAGGTTTGCAGCAGCACCAGGCACCACAATAGACTTTGGTGGGTTTTTTAAATAATGTGGCGGGCTAATACACAGCTAATAAAGCTTGACATAATGCAAGAATGATTCTGCTGTAAAGTTTCTCATGTTTCTAGATCTAAATGTGATTTTAGATTTCAACATAAAAAAAATAAATCCTATTTTATCCCAAATTTTAAACCCATTGTAGAACCAAAGAAGTGCCAGAATTTTTAAGACAGAATGAGAACCTTTCATTGGAATAAAATTACTTTAGTTTGTAGTTATAGTTTTTAGTCTGTAATTATTTTAGTTTGTAGTTTGTTTCCTTAAATTCTGAAAAGTTTTGATTCTGTGTAAGCATGTAACTTCAAGAGATGGTGGGATAAACTGTGTGTGCTTGGTGTTTAAAGTTTCCTGCTGTGTTGCAGGATGTATCAGGACAAACTGGCATCTCTGAAGAGGCAGTTACAGCAATTGCAGGAAGGTAAGCTTTGAAGAGTAACTTTGCTTTTTATTTTCAGCACTTTTCAAATGTCATAGAAGGATGGGGGTTCTGAAAGATGGGAGCAGCATCCTTCACTGTATGTTGACTCTCAGCTGTGCTGCAGAGTTAAAAATGTCAGCTGCTTCCCATCTTTTCTCCATCTTAACTCCACTTGTAGTTAAGCCTCTCTGCTAAAACACTTCTTAAAAACAGTAATCCACTTTTTACAAAAGCAGGGAATGTACTTTGAGTGGTGTATGACTCCTTGAGGATATTTCATACTTGGGAAGAAAAATACAATGGGAATCTACAATTTATTTCCACTAGGTACTCTTCAGGAATATCAGAAAAGGATGAAAAAGTTGGACCAGCAGTACAAAGAAAGGATACGAAATGCAGGTAAGTGGAATTTCTCTCTAAGGCACTGCAAATAACTTAAATGTGTGTTTTGTATAACACCCAAAGTAAAAAAGGGGTAATTCTGTCCTTTAAAGAAAAGGAATTTGCTGGAGCAAAGGGATCTTTGGGTACATTGTAGGGTTTTTTTCAGAGTCCAACAAACATGACAGGATCTACCTTGATTATTTTCTTCCCATGATCAGCATTGTTTGCTGACTGATAAACACGTTTTAGTCTGCATTTGTAAGAAGCAGCACAGGTAAAAAGATGATTGCATTTTTATCTGCCTAACCCACGGTGCCCCACTTTGGTTTGTTGTTTTGTGGCCCTTGCTGAAGCCTTTGGGTGCCCTGTCTCCTTCAGTTTGTAAGACTGGGAAGTTTAGGAGCACAGGCTTTCCCAAAGATCTGTTTGTGAAGAATGAATACAGAGGATTTGCTGCTGGAGCTGTTGTTCTGCATGGCTGTGACATGGAATGGGCTGCCTGGGCTTTGTGTACTGCTCTGTTTCAAGGAGCAAAGGCCCAAGTTAATTTTCAAAGTGCCCAGTGCTCATCCTGCTGGGTGTTTTTATTGTGTTGCTGCAGAGGAATGGCTTGGGAATCAGATCCAGCTGCTTGCCCTCTCTTTCTTGTTCCCTTTCAAGTAGTTTCTTACCTAGGATATTGAAGCAGGGCCTTTTATAGAAGGCATTATGTGGATATAGGAAATACAGCTGCT